>PVKE010012764.1:0-37701 GCA_004027555.1 Craseonycteris thonglongyai
CAATTTCACTCATCCTTTCCTCTAGCTGGTCAGCCCTGTTTCCTATGCTGGTCAGTTCTTTTTTCAGCTCTCCCATGATGCCTTTCATTTCAAGGAGTTCCTTTTGGCTCTGCTCTAGCTTCTCAATTTTGTTGGTAAAGTACTCATTTTGCTCAGAAAATTTCTTGTTGAGGTCATTTAACTGTGTCTGGGTACTTTGTCAGCATTGTATGAGGTCTCTGAGTGTCTTGATTAATGCAGCCCTGAATTCTGTTTCACTTAGATTTGATTCCAAGTGTGCATGGCCCTTTACTAAAGAGTGCCCCTGATCTTCTGGAGGGGCTTTGGATTCTGAGGTGTGCATTGTGTTTGGTGTGGTTCTTTTTGCTTTACGCATGAGTGTGTTTTCTCTCTGGGGGTTTGCCTATCAGATGGGCTTTGCTTTATTTTTTCTTTTGGGCTCAGTTGTAGGAGAAGGAGATTTTGGGAGAGGGTTGGGGGAAGCAGACAGCTTCTGTGTCCTGGGGCACTTCAGGTTGCTGTCTTAGCTGTTAGATAGCAGGGTAGTAAAGATGTGGCCAGGGGTGGGGGCATGTGAGTAGGAGCTAGGGTGGGCCTGAGACACAATAGCAGATTCTTCTTTCAGCAGGGGGGCTGGTGGTTCAGTGCGGGCGGGGCGCAGGAGCTCTGGTCTTTCTGTCCTCTGTCTGGCTGCCCCTCCTTCAATAGTATCTGTAAGCCACGCCTGCAGGGCAGCACTTGGATGGGCTGGGGCTTGGCAGAGACCGTGGTCAGCCGCGCAGTCCCGAGCGCAGGCAATGACACCGCAGCGACCTGGTCAGCAGCCCAGTTGTGCGCGCAGGCTGCAATGCCCCAGAGGCCCGGTGGACGGGACGCCAAAAGCCCAGTTGCGCACTCGCGAGCAGGCAGCAGTGCTGCAGCAGCCCGGTGGGCACAGCGCCAAAATCTGGTCTTGTGCGCAGGCAGCGGTGCTGCGTTGGCCTGGTGGGCAGGGTGCGTAAAGCCCTTTAGTGCACTGGTGAGCAGGCAGCGGTGCCACAGGGGCCCAGTGGGTGGGGCGCCGAAAACCCAGTTGCGCACTTGCGCACTGGTAGCAGTGCCACAGCGGCCTGGTGAGCGGGGCACCAAAAGCCCAATTGCGTGCTGGCAAGCAAGCAGCGGTGCCGCAGCGGCCCAGTGGTCGGGGCGCTGAAAGCCCTGTGCGCACAGGCCGTAGCTCGGGCGGCAGCCGCTCTATGCTCCCGGCTCTGTTGAGACCGCCGGATTCACTCTAAGCACGTCCAGTGCAGCTATGCCCACTCAAGCCCCAGCCCTCACTCCAAGAGCCCTGTCTTCAGAAGGCGCTCCCTCACAGTCAATCTCCTCCGTAAATCAGGGGTGCTGAGCTCTTGCGGGCTGGTGCCCTGCTCTCACCCCACCCACCAGGAAGTGCAGCCGCCCTGCTCCACAGTCCCTGTTCCACTTTAGGCTCTTTGATCTGATTAGGGCACTGTTTGCTGTCCCTTGAGATCTGATGTTAAATTGTCCACAGTCTTGTGGGGCTTCCATGCTCCCTAGGTCTCGGCTTCCAGCCCGCCCTCGATCCAGCTGCACTTTGACTGTAGTCCCCCAACCCCCCTTTGTTTTTGGCAGCCTGGGCCGCTCTCCGAGTCTCTGTCCCTGAGCCGCTGCTTCACTTTTCCTCTCCCGCTCTCCCCTTTTTTCTCTAACCTTTAGGTGTTGTTCTGCATTGTGTGGTTCTCTTAGTTGAGGTTTCTTCTCAGGGTTTCCCCTGTGGATTCCCCTCTGTTCACAAGGCCCTCCCCAGGCAGATATCGGCGTGCTCCTCTCATGCCACCATCTTTGATCTCCCAACTTTTTTTTTAACGATTTAGTTTATTGTTTTTGACAGGAGAGACAGAGACAGAGAGAGACAGAGACAAAGAGAGACAGGGAAGAGCCCATAGCTGTCTCCATAGTTGGATCTCATTAGTTTTCTTTTATATTTTTTAAAGATTAATTTTATTTTTTGACAGAGACAGAGAACAGAGCTAGAGAGACAGAGAATAGGGGGAGGGCCCAGAGCAGTCTCCATAGTTGTGCATAGTCAATTTTTGACATGGTTTTGTTCCACACAGGTGGGCGGGGGCCGCTCAGGGAGGGAACTGGGCTGGGGACCTCCCACATGGGAGGCACTTCCCTGCGAGCCAGGGGCCGAACTGGGGGCCTCCCACATGAAAAGTTTGCGGAGATGAGAACTGAACTGGGGGCACATCCCAGTTCAGCACATGAGCCCGTATAAGTAGGGGGCTGGGATTCCATCCCTGGACCCTGAGACTGGAAGCTAGTGCTCAACCCGCTGAGCCATCCTGGCTTCCCTAGTGTTACAGGATTTTAAATTGAAGATTGCCACAGTACTCTGGCTATATAGATTGGTTGTTAAAGCAGAGTATATTTCGTTTGGTAGTTCGCTCTGAGGATGGATTGAAATGCTGTAGTGTCAAGATATGGTCTTAAGGTCAAGGCAACGGGCATGAAACCCAAATTCTGACAGTAAAGTGAAGATTCAAAACTGTGCTTATACCTTAGTACAAGGGTGTCAAACTGGTGGCCTGTGGGCTGTATGCGGCCCCTGAGATAATTTTTTGTGGCCCACGATGCTCTGAAATAAAATGAAAATAGGAAAAATTGTTATGAAGAAAATAGCGCTTAGGGGAGATTGAGGCAATACCATGCACACAATTCTCTTGTTAACCCTTTAACTACTGAAGACGATTATACACGTGGCCCAGTGCCTTTCCTGGGGGCCTGTGGACGTGTATAAACACGCTGACTCAGTTCCAGCGATGTTTGTAAACGTGATGTGGCCCGCGTGAATCTTGCCTGTTGCACCAAATGGCCCATGTTTTCATTGAGTTTGACACCCCTGCCTTAGTAGACTGACACAAAAGACATTGCATGCGATCAGCCTGGGCGTAAAAGACAATTTTTACTGGCAATTAAAAATAATTTTTTTTTTTTAACTAGAAGAAAGTGTCTCAAAGTGAAAGTGCTTGTAGAATAATGGTGAAAAATAGAAAAAATAGTGAAGAGGGTAGTATCTTCTAGAACCAAATCTGAGATAAAGGTAAAAATGAATACTAAAGAAATAAAGACAAGTGGGTAGAGAAAAGGAAAATTTTATTGGGCATTAGAGAGACATGATTCCTTTAATTTTATTTTGTTATATTTATGTGAAAGCAGGGGGAAGAAAAATGATCCTGAGAACACTAGAAAGAATCACCAAATGAAGAACAATTTGAAGGCAATGTTATTTCCCCTTAAAGATAGTGGAAAAATCACAGTAAGCTTGTTTGAGGTGACATACATAAGTGATGATGCAGCTCCCATGAGCCTCCAGGGACATGCTGTACTGTAATTAGATTGGCACCCTTCACAATGTCGCTTTCTCGCTTGCTCACACTCTGAGTCTTTTAATTCAGCCAACTTAGAAGTGGGTCTAAAAAAACCCCCACATGCTTTAAACACTTCTCCATTCCATGTGTTCTGCATTTTAGTATGTTTGAAAATTACCCTTATCTTTTGCTTATTTTGTTTTCCAATACACTGATTTTCCTTTGTTTAAACTGATGACACTCACAAATTGCTCTACCACTGATTTTGCCAAGTATATTAATTTTATTAATGGATGTCTGAGACACTGTGGGGCTTTTGGTGCTGGTAGGTAGTGTTCATGTGCACACTTCATTTGGTGTGATAGATCTCAAGCAATATTAGTGCACAACAGATAGAGAACTTTTCTTTCATTTTTGTTCTTTGTATTCATTTTTAAAAATTTTACCAAGATAGTACGTTAAAAAAAATCAAATAGTATTTCACAGAAGATCCTGTTCCAGCCCTCTGTACTCTCAAATTCTATTCCCCAGGAATAACTTCTTTTGTATCATTTAGCTATTGCTAGAGAACTTCTGAATATACAAGGTGAGAGGTGGGTAACAAAAGATGCCTGAGGAAGAGAAAAGAAAGAAGCTGTCAGGTAGATTGAGTAGTTACCACATAGAATAAAAAAGCAAGCAAAATTCTGAGGGAAAAGAAAGTAATTCATAAGACTGCACTTTAATTGTTCTCTTTAAGTGCAAGGGGAGGTAAGACAGAATAGCACAAGACTTCTGGGAAGTGAGAAAAGGTTTTCCATCTGACTTAGATGTTGTTTAATGTAAATTGTCAGTGGTACCACTTGGGAATGAGAACGTGTGGTATCTGTTGGCAGCATCAGAAGGAAAACAGCTTCCATTATGTGGAAAAACAGCTGTGTGTGGCCAGCCAGACTTGCAACTTTTGTTCTCCTTAATGCTGGTTCATTGGCTTGGTAATCTTTAACATCATTGGACCAATCTCCAGGGGGAAGATGACATGCTCAATGCTAGGGAATCAAGATACAGGTAGAGGGAATTGATCCTAGGAGCTCACTTGAGCTTTCTTTGAGAACAATGTATATTGGAAATTCTAAAATCATCAATAGCAACATATCAGTAACCAGTTGTGGTATAATAAGTAACATATTTGCTCTTTGTCCCTGGTTCCTATAACAAGGCTTCTAAAACCCTTGGAAATTCTTGAGTGATAGTAGTGCCTTCTGTTATTTACAAGGAGCCCTTCTTGATCAAACTGAGTTTATGCTCAGTTTGTCTACAGTGGGGTCCTTAGATTAGATAGCTATAGGAGTGGGTTAGTCACCAGACAAAATAAGTGAGCGTAGAGCTCACATGTTTAGCCCCATTAACTGGTCTTTGAGAATAAGAGGGCATAGCTAGAGATTGACTTTTATAAAAAGTCTTGAACACTTCAGTTTGATGAGCTTCTAGGCTGGCAAACACACCCAGGTGCTGGTTGGTGGGTGGCATGCCTAGAAGGGCCAGGGAGACTGCACAGCATTTCCCCTGCCACCCCACTACACAGGGCCTGGCAGAAATAACACCCTTTTTTCAAGTAGTATAGTGTGCTAGAGTGTGATAATGTTATGTTACAGAATTGCATGCTTACAATTTTGTAAGAAAAGATTTGGTGTAGACTACTGGTTCATAAAAAAGGGGTATTACATCTGCTGGACCCTGTATTTTCTTTCGTATCTCTTCCATTTGGCTGTTTCCTGACTTCTATCCTTTACAATAAACTGATAAACTAAGTGCCTTCCTGAGTTCAGTTAGCCATTTTAGCAAATCATGGAAACTTATGAGGGCATGATGGGAACTCCTAATTTATAGCTGGCTGATCAGCAATATATATGACAACCTGGGACTTGCAGCTGACAGTCTGAGTGGGGGCATCTTATGGGACTGAGACCTTCACTTAAGGGCTCACTCATAGTTAGTGCTAGAATTGAATTGTAGGACACTCATTTGGTATCCAGAGAATCAGAACATTGTTGTTGCTATTGGAAAATACTCCAGACCGGTTTTTGGTTTTTTTGGGTTTTGTTTTGCAAAATTTACCACTTGGAAGAACACAGGATACTAAAAACTTGCAACTTGACCAATAATGCCAGCCTCCTCTGGGAGCTGGATGGAAACGCAGAATCTCAGACTCCACCCCAGGCTGACTGCTTCACATTCAGCCTTTACCAAGATCCTCAGGTGATACATCCACACACTAAAATTAGAGAGTCACTATGAGAGAAACTGTACAAAATTCACCTTAAGCTTTATTACCTAAGTTAAGAGCATGCATTTATCTCTAGTATGAAGGCTAAGCAGGTATGTCTCTTGCAGATTCCAAAGTAAAATTGAATTCACTTGTGAGACTTGCAGATTTTTGGTCTGTATCCTCATTATACAGCAAATCATAACCTGTTAAATTTGAGACTGCTCACTCAATATTTGAATCCAGTACTTAGTGTGATGTTTAGAGGTAGGGTATAAGCTGCTCTCTCCTCTTGCTTTAACATTTTTATGAGGGAAAAGTATGGGGAAGCAATGAGCTACGGGTGGAACCACAGAAGGAGAGAAGGAAGGGAAGGTAGCTGAAATGACAGGAGAAAGGAGGAGACACTTTATTTTGTTTAGAGACAGTAATGAGTTCAAGATCAGAATAAGTACCTCTCAGCCTGCATATACAAGGTGGCTCAAAAGCAGGTATGCAGTTTAATCAATGAAATTTATCACAGCAGACTGGAATTTATGTCATACTGTATGTCACAGTATACTGGACAGTTTCGAGGAATGTTGCAACATTGACAGAAAATATTTTGAGCACTTACAAGATTAAACAGTGTTAAACAAATATAAATGTAATAAAATGCGAATAACCTGTACTGAATACCTACTTTGGGGCCACACTGTATATTTTAGTATTAATTGGCAGGGCCATTGTACCCCTTAGTGACAGCCATGAGTCACTGCCACTTTCATAGCAACTTGTGAGTGTGGCTGGGTGGGTGGGAGGGAGGAGGTTCTCTTCCAGAGTAAAGAATTTGGGTGATTTTTTTTTGTTTAATCTCTGTCTTCTCTGCAGACCAGAATGGTCAAGAGAATCTATTTTCTGTCAAATGGAACGTTTTTAGTTTAGCAAGAATCAGCTTCTTTATGACTCTTAGAAGTTTTGGAAGTAAAAATGCTCTGCTACCTCCACAAAGATTGTCTGTTTCTATAGATTTAATTTTTTTTCCCCAATGTCTCTTATGTCACTTCTTCCTCAATGATAAGAGACCATTTGTCTCCATAAGCAGAAGGTAGCAGCAAAACCTTACTCTCATCACATACAAGAACTGGGGAGGTGGTGGAACATTTTATGGAAGGAAGACTAAATGAAATTAGAAGTGAAATGAGGTGAAGAGAATAGTAATGAATAGGGACAGGGATATTGAGCTATAAGTAGCTAAGAAAAAAGGCTACAAAAATTTGGTATGTGTTCCCAATATTAATATTCCATATGAGTAAATGGAAATATGCATGCCTATTTTTGCTGCTATTCTTTTTTTAATTTTTTTTTAATCTTTTTATATTTATAGAGAGTAATTATTTTATCTTCAGTGCATATTTATTTTTATTTTACTTTTGACAGATAGAGAGAGAGACAGAGACAGAGACAGCTAGAGAACCGAACTGTGGGAACTCCCCAGTTCAGCATGTGGGTCCGCCTGGGCCAGAGCCGGGATTCGATCCTCGGTCCTCGAGGCCTCAAAGTGAGCGCTCAACCCGCTGAGCCGTCCCGGCTTTCCCTTTGCTGCTATTCTTGAGAATCAATAGCACATAGTGTAATCCTAAATTGCAGAAAGGATCAAAGAATTTTTTAGTTTTGCTCTTGTTCTTCCTGGACACCTTGTTCCGAAAGAATAAGGTGAGAGCATCCCTACAGAAGTGTTTCTTGGAGGAGATTATCACATACTTTTGTTCTGATTGTGCTCAGGACTGTAATTTGGACCTGTTTCCTTCTATCATTAAAGAATGTATGAAAATAGGGCCAAAATGAGAGAGATTTTGACTAGTCAGCAAACCATGATAAACTCACATTTATGAAATGAAACCATTTTTCTGTATCCCATCCACCCTGATAGAGTGTCATAAATTTGGATTATATGTCAATTATCCAAATTTACCTCTGTATACTTTCTCCTTTGAATATAAATGGGAATTTTAATTTAAAGCATTCTTATGCACAAAACTTCCCATCAGAACTGTTTTAACTACCATATCAGCTATTTTATATGACCAAACATTTTCTTTCCAAGGTCATCTGTTTCACTACAACACTGGAAATGAAGTGGGACGTATGGTTCTGTTTAATCAAATTTCATGCTCTACTGCTTCCATCTTATGGCCTCTCTGCTAATTGATCAAGTTTTCAATTAAAGTCTTCCATCTTTGTTGTAATTTTTTAAGGTTTTTATTCCATTAGATGATTTCATGAGATCTATGCTGCTCTAATTTCTTCTAAACACCCCCTTGTCTGCTCAATGTGCAGTTGCTATATTGAAAAAACAATGTTCTTTTTCCCTGTGACTTCATCACATTTCTCACAGTTAAGTATCTCCTTAGATTGGCTTTGTCTCTTATATCCGGCATCTTCAAAATTTGGATTTATTCACTCAAGAGGAGATAAGATTACTTAATGTATTATCAGGGAGTTAAAAAAACAAACAACAATAACAACAACAAAAATCCCTCTTTGTCTTTTTAGTTGTCTTGTTCAATAACAATTCAGCAAATTGGAAGTACAGTCTCCTAGGCAGCAGCTAAAAAATGATTGTAGTTAATAACTGGTAGGCCTGTGACATTCCCTTTTGCATAGGATGCTTCTCAGGGAGGTCTCGCTAATGAGCTATAACACTACTTTATTGCCAAATGCACCTATTGTTTCTATAGATCACTTAAGGTGCTAACACAACAAATATATGTATCACTGCACCTCTTGGGTGATATTGAGCATTCATTTTTATACTTAATTATAAAGTCTCATTCTCAAACCTGCAGTTAATTAAATCTTTGAAATTCACTGATGGGTGATATATTAAAATATAATGGTTATGAAAATCAACATATTTTCAAAAACACAAAAAAATTGTGCTGATGGGATCATTGGAAATAAACTTTCACTCATAGGGCTTTGCTCATTGAAAAATAATTCTTCATTTCAAAATGTGGAATTTTACCTTTAAGTCTAATACTTCTAATGCTGAGGGAGACTTTCAGACAATACCACTTTATAGAAGCATTTACAATGCATGACAGGCTGTATTCAGGCTTACTATTTAGAGGTTTTACAATATGAAATCCTCACTTTATGGTGATCTTCAAATAGAGTTTCCAAGCCCATAAAATATATTTCTTTGGCTTCTTACAACGCAAAGAGCAGGCGTTGGTTACCTGTGTCAGGTAGGTTGGGCTGGTGGCTCTGGGCACTGGCTCCAAGGCTTGTTGTTCATCATGTAAGCAGTGGTTAGTGGAACACATCATAGGTTGTGTCTACAAACGTGTTTTAAAGATTTAGAGCCCAGTGATCATTTTAGCAGTTTTTAGAATACTTTGACAGCTTCTTCTGTTTTCATTCAATACTTGATAACACTTTAGCTTGTTGCATGGATCAAAATGCCAAAGAGCAGCATTTGAGGATTGGTGTGTCTGGGGTGCACAGGAGAGCATGCCCCTTGGTTGGAACACTAAGAACTCCAACCTGTGGAATAAATTTTAACCACATTTGAGATTGCTGAATCAACAAAACCTGGACTCCAAGCTGATATACAAGTATGGATCTTTCTGGAAAGTGGAATAGAAATGTAATTGAGAGGAAATTGCATAATCTACTCTTAAAAGTTTCCTACAGGTTAGGCAGATAAGCCCTTATTAGGTAAACAAACAAACAAACAAACAAAAACAAAACAAAAATATACCCTGAGCATCTTGCCAAAAGTATAACTGCTTATTTTACATAAATTGTCTAGAATCTCCACATATAAAACTTTTCAACTCTCCTGGTGGTCGCTTGTCTTAAAAAAAAAACCATTCTGTTTTTTTAAAAAATTATGATATGTGTTGGATGATCAAATTGAACTATCCCATATCATAAATTCAAAACCGATTTTGTCTAAGAAGGCATACTGTCAGTTAAAAAGGCCTTTCCCCTTCTATCCTATTGTTTTTAAAGCAGGGTCTTCTACTCAAGGGTACGGATTCAGATTTAGATTTAGTTGATCTGCAGTAGGTTCAGAAGTCTGCACTAGCTGACACTTTCCCTATCCTCTGCCCAATGTCATTCTTATACAGCTAAACCTTAGGAAGATCCTCAGAGCACATAGTGCAGAACATGGTTTCAACAGACAAATACTCCAGCTTCTCATAAAGGCCTTGTACTTTACCTGTTTGGCGGAAGACGTCAGAACCTGAAATGTTTTACTTAATTTTGGAGACCATTTTTATGGCCAAAAATCTATTAAATATTGCCTTTCCTTTTCATCATCTTTCAACTTAGTATTTGTTAATAACAATCTAGATAGGTAGTCTGACCTGTATATTTTTATTTGAAATGTCTTTCTCTCTCTCTTTTTTTTGTTATTGCTCTATCCTATGGTAATGCTATGTTTAGCTTCAGCTTTTTTTTTTTTAAAGATTTATTTTTATTGTTCTTGACAGAGAGAGACACAGAGACAGAGAAGGGGGAGGGCCCAGAACAGTCTCCATAGTTGCACATCATTGGTTTTTCCACATAGTTTCATTCCACAGGTAGGTGCTGGGCTGCACAGGGCAGGAACTGGGCCGGGGTCCCTCCCCAGTGAGAACTGAACTGGGAGCATTCCCCAGTTCAGCATATGGGTCCAGACGGGCCGGGGGCGGGATTCAATCCTCGGTCCCCAGGGCTGCAAGTGAGTGCTTAACCCACTGAGCCATCCCAGCTTCTCCTGTTTAGCTTTTTTTTATTGTTAAATTTATTGGGGTGACATTGGTTGATAACAATTACATTGTCTCCAGGTGTACAACTCTACATTACATTGTCTATACATTGCATTATGTGCTCACTACCCAGCGTCAACGCTCTTCAATTACCATGTATTTGATGCCCCCTCCTTACTCCCCCTCAACCCTTTGACCCATCTCCCCCCTTAATATCTCTCTTTTGGTTGTTGTTTTTGACAGAGAGAGAGAGAGAGAGAGATACAGAGACATAGAGAGAACTGAACTGGGGGCACTCCCCAGTTCAGCACATGGGCCAGGGCCGAGATTTGATCCTGGGTCCCTGGTGCTGCAAAGTGAGCGCTTAACCCACTGAGCCACCCAGCTTCCTTAATATCTTTTAAGACACACATCTTCTCCAATTTTTACTTAAGCGAACCTGTTTTGAGGAACTAAATGATTCCTTTCTTCGGTGATTTTTTTGAGTGATCCTTATCAGATAAAAAGTTTTAGGCCTTGTAGTGAACATACCTTTTTATTATTTAATCTCATTAAATTAAAAGCTAACCCCCCTGTTAGACCTATGGTGTTTACTGTAATTTTGTGTGTCTACTCCATGGGCATGCTCTTCTCCTTAAATGTTTCTTTGAAATAAAGTGACAAAGTTGGAGATTGGTTGTGTGAAATTTACATTTGTCACATGGTCCACATACTTGCTATTCTTTTCATTATCAGTCAGTGAGGTAGCATTTATGTCCTTCAATGTCTGTTGTGGGCAACATTGGGTCACTGGAAGCCCAAGTTGATTAGATAAGAGGGTAGAGATGGATAGATGATCTTGATTGCTGTCCACAGACAACACTGAGTTGCACTTAGTAATAGGGAGCTGGAATTCCAGGCTCTAATTCCTATGAGAGTCCTGACTCTGAATTTGAAGTACATTTGTTATCATCCTGTTTCTCTACTGCTATATACAGGTCAATGTCACTGAAGAGTGTATTAGAGTAAGTCCAAATTGCTTTGTGCATAATGGCCGTTTACAGTACTTATCTGTTATCTGTAGAGTATACATGCAAGTTTCCCTACAATAATAGTGTTCTTGGGTAGGACTTGCCTTTGAAGAACTTTTTCTTCAAAATAATCTTACTGGTTAATTGTACTCTTTTAAGGAGATTTTAGATCTGGGATGTCTGGGCACTTCAAGGGAGAGGCTGATAACTCCATTATATATCTCTTTTCTTCCAATGCTAGGACAGCCACCCTTGTTGCTCTAATACAAGTTCCAGATGTAGCAACATAAATCTCCAAATTCCAGACTGGAGTTTATCTTCACAGTGCAAACTGGGTGAGACAGAAATTTGAAAAAAATATATACAATGTTTATTTTTTTAAAGTGTTTCCCCAGAGAAGATATGCTCAAACCTTTACTTCATTCTGAGCTGTTCCAATTCTTTGTACTTCTGTAAAAAAGGAAATTATATACTGTTTGGGTGAGACTAGGGAAGACAGGGAATGAAAATATCAGAGTTCTGCAGATCCTGAGAATGGGACCTTATGCCTTTTAGGATGGTGGTTTATTTTCTCCTTTAGTTTCCTGCTTGAAGTGATTCGGGAGAAAGATGTTAGTAAATAATAACATTAATCAGAAGGGGTTTTTCATTTAGCAGTTTGGGAAAGAGTAAAGAGATGAAAAGCTACGTTATCCTACATTCACATACACAAGATCAAATCACCCTAAAACGCAGAAGAATTAGCAGTTAACTTGGAATAAGTGAGGCCAAGTTTGGCTGTGTGGGAACAGAGTGTCCATTGGCAGATAAACTTATTTCTACTAACCTCCCTCTCATATGGATAGGAATGTTCGAACACGAACTTTCATGATTCTTAGCCTTAAATTCTATGATTTTAAATAGGAATTGATTACGTTTCTTCCACTTCTGGAGTTTGTAAATCTTTCTTCATAATATATGGCTGCTTGCATGTTTTTTTTTTCTGAGAACTGAGGGACCCACTCTAAAGCCAGGAACAGGTGGTTTGTGGAACCAGCAGATTTTGTGCAAATCTAGTGGATATGTGCTCATATGTATTTTCCAGGCCATCACAGGAGTTTTTTTAAATCAAATTCTCATTAGAGTCTATAATCTCAAACAATTGCCCTAAGGAAGGAACTGTACTTATATATGCAGGTCCTGAGACAAACTTGTGGATAAGGCTGGAGGCAGCTGTAGGAATTACATGCTTTCTACCTCCCTTCTGGGAAATACCAATATTTAAAATAAGGAGGGGAAGCTGGGATGGCTCAGTGGGTTGAGCGCTCTCTTTGCAACCCTGGGGACCGAGGATCGAGTCCCGGCCCCGGCCTGTGCGGACCCATATGCTGAGCTGGGAGCTCCCCCACTTCGGTTCTCTCTCTGTCTCTGTGTTTCTCTCTCTCTCTCTCTCTGTCGAGAATAAAAAATAAGTAAATAAAAATATATTTTAAAATAAGGAGTTACATGTGATGTTACTATTTTAATGAAAGCAAAAACAAAAACAAAACAACAACAACAAAGAAAACATACGGTGCCCAAAAGTAAAAAAACTGGTTCAACAAAACAGAAGTAAAACAAATTCCACAAAGATGGGGCATATATATCAAAGGGATACAAAGCAACCGAAGGAGCAACCAACAACCAGTTAGAAACATTTAAAAAACAATAGCAACAATGACAACAACAACAACAAAAAGTATTCAATTATAATGCAAAGGACAAAATAAATATTTACAAGTACCATACTGGCCTAAATAAATGATTGAATAAATAAAGAAATTGGGGAGAATAAACAAATCTCCATGTAGAAGAATTCCAAACAATTTATGTAGGTACTTTTTGCTCTTGAAGAGGGAGAGATTATCTCATCATTTCTTAAAAGTAGACCTGCATAGTGATTGTCTCTCAGAGTATAATAATTATGGAAAGTTTAGAGAAAAAGTGACTTTAAAGTGGAGAAACCTGACAAATATTATCTTGTCAGGTAATCAAGGTGAATACTAACAGTGATAAGTCATATTGATAGTATGTACCCTTGATATGATGTGATGAGAATATCAATTTGTCTCTATGATCTTCCAAACACATATTATCCCTGTCTAATCATAAGAACAACACCAGACTAATCCCAGTGTGGGATGCTCTATAAAATATCTGACTAGTAATCTTCAGAAATGTCAAGAGCATAAAAAAAAAGGAAAGTCTAAGAAATGGTCATACCAAGAGAAGCCTAAGGAGACATGACTACTAAATGTAGATACCATTTTAAACAAGGGAGAAAAAATGGCACTGTCTCATTTAAAATGGTACAGTCAGCCTACTGACACCTGGCACTTAGCCCAGTGAGACTAGGCTGACCATATATACCCTTTTAAATGGGACAGTACCGATGTTTTCTGTCCCATTTAAAACAGTACATCTCGGGGAAGCTGGGATGGCTCAGCGGGTTAAGCGCTCGCATTGCAGCCCTGGAGCCCGAGGATCGAATCCCGGGCCCGGCCCATGGGGACCCATGTGCTGAACAGGGGTGTGTCCCCAGTTCGGTTCTTGCCGGGGCCTATGCAGGAGACTCCCAGCCCAGTTCCTGCCTTGTGCAGTGCCACGCCTACCTGTGGAGTGAAACTATATGGAAAAACTAATGCTGTCAACCATGGAGACTGCTCTGGGCCCTCCCCCTTCTCTCTATCTCTCTCTGTCTGTCTCTCTCTCTGTCAAAAAAACAATAAAAATAAATCTTAAAGAAAATAAAACATTACATCTGGTCAGCCTAACTAAACGTAATGTGGCATCTTGGAAGAGAAATAAAATACTAGAGAAAAACTCAGATAATCTGAATTAAATATAGACTTTATTTTAAAAATAATTCTGAAGTATTTGCATGTGTGTGAACACATTCTTGCAAATACATTGAACTTTATTGAGAATGTGATAATGTACAATGAAGAGCAGACATTAGAGCTTGATGTACAGTATTCAAATTCAGGCTCTTCCAATAATTATAAGCTGTGCATCTTTCAGTAGTTACTTAACATCTCTAATCCTTATTTTCCTTAACTCTAAAATTAACACATGTAAAGTTCTTGGACCAGTATCTGGCCCATAAAAACAGTAATATTTTCTTTTGAAAAATAAAATAGTATAGAAATATGAGTTTACATGTTAGCCTATATAGGTACACTTGTGTTTACTGATAATGGCTATAAGTAACATTTGTATAGTATTTGATAGTTTATAAAGTGACGATATGTAGGTGAATTTGTTGGAACTTCACAACATCCCTATGATCTACTTTGATATACGATTATCCTCATTTGAACCAGTTCAAATAAGTTGTTGAAGACCATAGGTAAATGCCAGAGCGGGGATTCAACATATTCTGATTTCAAAGCCCATGTTCTTTCAACAATATAAGGTTGCCTTTAGGAAATTTCTACCTACAAAATGTCTATAAATTTTAAATTAAAAAAAAAGTCCTATAGATATTGTTCCAAAGTTCTGTTCTCAACATTTTATTACATTATTTCTCATAGGACCCTTAAGGAGACAGAAGAAATAACATTGACTTCTATATTTTGCAAATAAAAAGGCAAGACTAAGATTTTTCTTATTTTCACATTAGGTATTTTTTAGAACCTGGGAGAAAATCTACCATAAAGTACTAACTTTCATTATGGTGCAGTATGTCATGATCTGTGTTAGATGTTGTGGGCAACACAATGATGAATACACTAAGATTATTGCTCTCAAAGGTTTGGTTATATATTGTCTATGCCTTCTTTTCACTTAAACTTAAGTCAGGTCATATATCCCTCATGTTGACATTTCATGCTTAAACATTAACATTTTATAAAATAATCATATTTCTTAAAACCAATATTAGACAAAATATAAATATGAAGTTTTTGTTTTATGAAAGACAAATAAATCCAGTCTACACAGAGAACAAATTAGCTTTATTGAAAATAAATTTAAGTTGCATAAAACTGGATTTTCTGGCATTATATATATGGATTTGCATACATATATATGTTTAATAACAATATACATGTGTATAAAATGTGTGTGTGGCATTTTCATATTACTTACAAACGTATTATAGAAAAATGTAATCCTGCACATGTGTGAATAAAGATGTTTTATAAGGAATGGAAGAGGGAAGATAGAACAAATGACACCAAATTTAGTGACTTAAAATAATAAACAATTCACAGTTTCTGTGGATAAGGAATCTGAGTGCCTTTGGCTCAAGGCTTTTCAAGAGATTACTGAATCTGTTAAAGGTGTCAGTGGAAGGCTTTAACATGTAGGATCAGCTTCCAAGCTCACTCACAGGGTTGTTGGCAAAATTCTGTTCCTCACTGATGGTTAGATAAGATCTTGAGTTTCTCATCTGCAGTTGGCCAGAGGCTCTTTAGTTCCTTGACTCATGAGTCTCTCCATAGGGCAGCTCACAATGTGACTGTTGACTCTTCCCTCAGAGCGTGAGAGCGGGTGAGTGCCCAAGGAAATGGGCCTTTTCATTATTTATTCTTGGCAGTGACATCCCATCACTGCTGCCACGTTCTTTTGTAGAATTTAGTCACTGGATTCAGGGGAAGGAATTACACAGTACACGCACAGCAGGAGGTCAACATCATGGGAATGCAAACAAGCAAAGCTTTTATGAGAAAATACTGGGGAACACTGAAGGAGAGTTGTCTTATTTTGCCCCAGATATAGATGAGGTTAGGGGGCAGGGCTGACTCTATGGGCCCAGCAGACAGGTTTCTCAGATGTCTAGGTGGGATATGGAGAGTATTGCCTCTTGTCTACAGTTGCAATATATGGAATTGACATATGTCAGAATGGATAATTATTTACCAAACTCATATTCTCTTTCTGGGCACACAGCTAGATCAAGTTTGGAAGCATTTTTTTTTTTTTTTTTTTTTTGCAGAGAGGTGTGGACATGAGACTGAAGTATAGACAAAGTTAGGCAAGTAGTAGTTATATGAACCACATTCAAGTGGATGAAAAAAACTCCCATGCGCAATCCTCTATGTTCTTTTCCACTTCAGGCTGGGTAGGATGGAGACAAATTCGAGGGTCACTTTGTAAAGCTCATGTTGAATACAGCAGATTTCTAGTTGAAAGAAATCTTGGTATCTAAATATAGGACTAGAGGGAGCCAACCTCTGATCAAGAACAGTGATTTAAACATTATGTGAAAAGAAAATAAACATCTGCTGAATTAAGCCACCAAGGATGTAGAGTTCATTGATTATAGTAGCTAGCATTACTATACCTACTGTAAGAGCCAGATAGCTAAAGGAGCAGTCGTAAACTAAACAGCTAAGCCCCAACAATGCAAAGACAAATCAGAAACACGAGGCCGTAGCTCAATAATTCTTTAATCCAAATGCCTAACACAGTTCTTGACACATAGTGAGATCTTTGTAATTTTGGTTAAATGGCAGATGCTGACCCAAATTAGTCAGCTAATAAGGGAAGGCAATGTATATAAGGTTTAAGAGCAAACAGAAGGAATTTGAGCATATAACAGTATCCTAAATAAAATTTCCATGGGTGTATTGTTTGATGATTTGTCTTGCTATTGTTAATGCATTGTCTTCAACCTGTAGTATAAAATTCTAATTAAACAGGTAAGAAAATAAAAGGCCCGAGTTAGGAGCTTTAGAGTCAAATATTAGATTTAAAAGAAGAACTTAGAGGCATTGGCAACAATAATAAATTCAGTTTTCTAACTATTTCCCTTTTCACCTGGCTTTTATTATTGACCCAAATATATCACTGCTTACGTTTTCCCCAAAGGACATGAAAGACTTTTGATTCCTTTAGAGATTGCATAATATCTTGTAAATTGGTTCTTTACTGTGTATTATTTTCTCTTATTTTTATTTAACAGCCATGTGTTAAGGACTTACTATGTGCTAGGCATTATGCCACATGTTGAAAATACTAAAGTGAAAAAGGTATGGGCTGTGTCTTTGAAGAGTTCAGTCTAGGGAATTTAAGGAAAACAAAGGCTACCATTGTAACACGCTTGAATGGGCAATAACTGAAGTGCTAGCATTAATAGCATAATCCTTGCAAAGAAAATACAAGTAGAACACCACAAATTGATGTTAATATCCACCTAATTTTTCTCTTTATTATTGTATCCTTTGTTCTCAAAATCAGTGCATTCATATGCACCTGATACTTCTTTTGCTTAGTATTTTCGGCATATTTGCTGTGTTCCAACATTGTTCAGTTTGGTTTGTAGCTAAAAAAGAAAGAAAATAGCACAAGCCATATGCAGTCACACTTTCTATGTTTTTGGATAAAATGCTACAACTCTGCACTCAGCAGGAGTTTGCTTCCCTTTCTGTGGCAAATAATAAATTTCAAGGGCATACATCTGGCAGACAGCTTGGGGGAGAGCCATAGGATGACTGTAGCCTAGGAAATGGGGGAGTGGGAGGTGGGGTGCTTAAGGAAGGAAGGCCTCTCTCTGACCCTAAACATGTCTTATGGGTTTGCAGAATAGTCAGAATCCTGCTGGGGACAGAGATTTAATGTAGAAAAGGAAGATAGACCCAGTTTTAGGGTTGGTTTTCTATGTTTATGCCACTTCTTAATTTCTTTTCTTGATGCTCTTATTTTCTTTGCCACTTTCTTGCTTGCCTTTAGCTACTAGCTAGTGTCCTGAGCACTTCCGCCTGCCTGGCACTGGTCTAAGTGCTTTACTTAGTATTATCTTATGAAATACTCATGACAACTTTCTGGGAAAGGTATTACTGTTATCTCCATTTTATTAAAGGAGAAAGTGAATGAATATAGGTTTAACTGTGGCAGTCTGGCTCTAGTAGACAGCCTCTTGTTAACTTTATTTTTAAAAATATTACTCCACCTTTTTCTTAAAACTCCATATTGTCTCTTTATTAAAGTTAGGAATTAAAATTGCTTCCAATACCCACACTTACTAAATCACCTGCTTATTTTAATAACTCAATTTTTTCTCTTCAAAAGAAATTATAATTAACTTAGAAAGCAAGAGAAGGAAACAAAAATCACCCATAACACCTCCACTCAAGAGTAAAGATTGTTACTACTTCTGCTGTATAGTAAACACATATGAACCCGTGACATCCACTAGGCCTTTTATATATGGTAAGTCTCACCAATAATAGAAAGTTGTTACACTCTTTCAAGTTTCAAGTCACAGACACACATTCAAGCTAATTCAGTGAATGGTATTTTCTTAAATGAGTAACATAGAACACCACTATTGGCTAGAGCTCTTATGGTGAATTACCTTCAGGTAGGGTAAATTTATCCTAAGTTGCTCAAATTGTCTTGGTTCAAGCTTGTTGATTCAGCATGATTATTAGCAGCATTTCTTTTTCACTATTACAATTTTCCAAGTTTGGATGATAAATGGCATGATTATCTGCTTGCTCTCTAGAAGAGGACTGTCCAATTGTTAGTCAATAGTAGATCCAAAAGATAGAAAAATAACTAAAATCTTCATATTAAGATTTTTCTAACTAGACTGATCACAATTAATTATTTTAATTAATTAGTTAAGTTATTTTTAAAAAATATTTATTTTGTTTTTGACAGAGACAGAGAGCAAGGGGAAGACCCAGAGCAGCCTCCATAGTTGTATGTCATCAGTTTTTGGCATGGTTTTATTCCACACAGGTGGGCGGGGGCTGCACTGGGCGGGGACTGGCCTGGAGGCCTCCCGCATGGGAGGCACACCCCCCCTTGAGCCAGAGGCCAAACTGGGGGTGGGGGTTGGGCAGGGGGGTGGTGGATAAGAACCGAATTGAGGGCCTCTGCATGGTAAACACATCCCGGTTCAGGATACGGGTCCATATGGGCCAGGGTCAGGATTCGCATCTTGGTCCCCAGGGTTGCAAAGCGAGTGCTTAACCCACTGAGCCGTCCTGGTTTCCATGATAAAAATTAATTGTTGAGGCAAATAATTAATTAAAAAATTTTACCTGAATAATATGATTTGTAGAATAGAATTAACTCTTATTTATTTGGAGAGAACATAGGAACAGAACATAAAAATGTTTTTTGTTTTCAAATGTACTAGAATCTTTTCAAAAGGCTAACATACTGGAATAAAAATGTACCAAAGCAACATTTAAAAACACATATTCTAAAAATTACAGTTTAGGGTACAATAAATTAAAAATAGAAGTGAATAATGAGAATGGAATTAAAATGTGCTAAAGGCATGAAAACTAAAAAAAAAAAAAGTGTTCTTTAAATGTGCCTAAGTTAGGGAAGGAATGCAGAATGTAATAACAAGAAAATGCAATGAAAATATAAATACAATATATAAAAAAGTATGGAATTCTGCCAAAATAGCACTTAGGAAAAAATTTATCACTCAAAATACCTCTGTTTGTAAGAAAGAAAAGAAAAAAGAAAAACAAAAAACAATGAACTAAGCCTCTACCTAAAGTATTTAAGAAAAGAGTAAAGGAACATGTCAAGAAAATAGAAAAAGAGGAAATGATAAAAAGTAGAAATATGTGGGAACAATAATAAAAACAGGGATCCAATTCAAAACAAAGCAAACATTAAATGCTTAGGAATGAATTTAAGAGCTGAAAATTATGCATAAAATTAGCAAGGCTTATTGGGAGAATACTGAAATAATGGAAAGGCAAACTGTATTTCTGACGATGAAGACCATAATATTCTAAATATATAAGATGTTTCCAACTTTCAGAGTAGCTCTGTATAGTCTCAGTGAAAGAATCAACATGATTTTCTTTATAAACTGACAAAGAAAATTCTGAGAATGTATCTGAGAGCATAAATAAGTCAAAATAGACAAGGGCTTTCTGAGAAAGAGGGTTTAGAATCTTAAGTCTGATGTGTTGAAGTCCAGAGTAAATGATAAGAAATAAAACCAAGATTTTCTTTATAAAATAAACTTCAGATATATTAAAAATTAAAGTTAAAAAATTAGTTAAAATAGGAAAAAAATGACTATTTACTAGAACTCTGGAATGTTCATTTTGTAAGCAGAGGAGTTTGGAAAATATCAAAATGGAAAAGAGTCACAAATTATACTATAATTTTTAGCTTTGGTAATAAGAAAAAAATGCAACTAAGTTGAAAGAACAAAGGAGGAATTAGTTTCAGAAAAAGTAAAGACATTTTAAGTCAGCACAACAGCAAATGTTCATTTAGCGTTTTAAAAAATTATAGCAAATGATTAGAGGGTATTATAAAATAGTTACTTAGCTCAACAGATATTTATTGAGCACCTAGGTACTCATGATACTTACAAAAACATTTTCACTGCCCTCAAGGGGCTTGCAGCTGCTAACCATATAAACATATGGCAAAGAAATGCAAATTAGAAGACTATTAAAACATTTTATACCTATTTAGCTGGGATAATTAAAACTAAATATACATTCTTAGTACAGATAATTTTTAAAACTAATTCATTCATAGTACAGGTATCCATTCTCAAAATCGGTGCAGTTTTATACTTTTAAAATTTTACCATAATCCATGTTAACTGTTGAAATATTCAGAAGTTTAGAGAACATCACTTAAAATATCCAGAAATAACTATTGTTAGTTTATTGTATGTTCTTCCCATGTTTTTACTATACATACTTATTTATTAACTAAAACAATCGTACAGTAAATTTGTTTGTAATCTGTTAGTATTTAATTATAAAAATAACCATTTTCCATATCAGTAATAGACTTCCAAATTATAGTTTTCATTTATTTCACCAAATTCCATTGCAAAGCTACATGACAATGTATTTGACTAATCCCCTATTGTTGGCTTGCCTGTTCTAGTTTTTTATTATATAATTCATTCAGTAACTACTTATTGTATTAATCTATGTCTTAGGTTCTGAACACAGTAGATGAACACTGTAGATGTGGTGAACACAGTAGATGTGGTGTCTTGCTCGAGGGGGGTTTATTTTGGACTGCTGAGTTGATTACACTGTCCTCTCTGGGCTTCCGTTTTATGAGGCATTTCAATGTGAAGGCCACATTATTGCAGTATTCCATAATCCTTTCTGAAGGAGATGCTACGACTATCTCCCACACTGTACTATTAGGCCACAAAGCTCATTCATGCTCACGAGCTGCTCCCTGCTGCACTCCTCCCCACACACTGAAAGAAATGTCTAACTGCACATTAGAGTCACTTGTCCTTTTATTCCAGTCTAGGGTGAAATTGTATTAATTCCCGCCCCCCCCAACTATTGTATTAATTTTAATTGCAGTCTATCTTCAGGAGACTGCTATGACAAATTCAACATGCCTAACTTCTTTTTCTCCTTGATCATCACCCCAAATGTGAATTCTTGCAGGCATCTGACTGATTCCTACATGTATTTCTTAAATGTTCAGTGATGGCTTTCTCTTAAGTTTCTACCTTGCAGCACCCTACCAAATTTTCTTACAATACCCTATGAAATTCTTCCTGTATTACAAACAAGTTGGCATATATCTACAAACATTTTTATTTCCTAAGTCTACTTCTGCTGAGGAAATCACTATTAGGCTCTTAAAAGCTACTCATTTTCTCTAATACCCAACTACCTTGAGGTTGGATGAGAAATTGGTGTTTGTAGGGTTGTGAAACATATTCCACATTTATTAAAATCTTTCCTGCCCTAGGCAATGGTTCTAATTTGTTTAACTTATATATTTATATTTGGAGGTGTTCTTCCAAGAATATACTTTTTGTGTGCATTAATTTTTAATACATTAAAAGACATCGAAGAGTACTATCAATAAGATGGTAGAATAACAAGTCCTGGCCATTATTCCTTCAGATAAATACACATAAAACAATGATATTTGAGTCAAAGTACCTTTCTGAAAACTCTAGAGACCAGTTAAGAAGTTGCAACACCCAAGCAAGACAGCACACACACACACACACACACACACACACACACACACACACACACACAAAGAAAAAGAAAAAAACGTTGAAGGAAATAAGAGTAAATTCACTCCACCCATGCATGACAGCCCCTCTTCCCCCAAGTAGTTAGAACAGTTCAGTGGCGAGAGAGGTCCACTTGACCTGAGATTGTTCCTGTGGGGAAAAGAGTGAATGAAGCATGCATTTGATTTCCCTTGCCATTTGGGGTGCTGCTCAAGAAATCTGCTTCCATATAACTTCACACAGACTACTGAGGCAATCAGCATAGTTAGAATATTTGAGTGCAGCTGAGAACAAAGATAAAGGGTGGGTGGCTCTCAATAGCCTGTGTGGCTCTCTCTGCAGAATTGAGAGGAGGTACACAATTTTGAGACTGCTCTTTTAGGAGGGAAGGAACAATACATCTAGCCTCCTGGCATTCCAGCCCAATCTCCTAGGGAAAAGTGGTGGGTGGATCTCAGCAGGTAGCATGGTGCTAGAGGATTCAGAGAAGGTACTCAATCCTGACACTTCTCCTTTAAGAAGTAGGGAGAGAAATGGACCCTGCACCCAGCTTCCTGGAATTTCAGTGTGTCTTGCTAAAGAAGAGGAATGATTAGCTTTCATCAACTAGCATGATATTGTGGGATTAAAAGAAAATACACAGGGATGCTTGGATGGCTCATTGGGTTGAACACTCACTTTGCAGTCCTGGGGTTCAAGAATCAAATCTTGGCCCCAGCCTGTGTGGACTCATATGCTGAACTGGGATGTGCTCCCAGTTCAGTTCTTGCTGGGGCCCATGCAGGAGGCCCCCAGCCTGGTTCCTGTCCCATGCAGCCCCATGCCCACCTGTGGAATGAAATTATATTGAAAACTAATGTGTACAACTATGGAGACTACTCTGGGCCTTCCCTCTTCTCTCTGTCTCTCACTGTCTGTCTCTTTCTCTCTGTCAAAATAAACAAACAAACAAACAAACAAAAAACAATAAAAATAAATCTTAAAAAAAAAGAAAAGAACATGCCCAGCCTTGTAATGTTTCTTTCAGGGAGGCACAAGGGAAGTGGAACTTACTGCTAACATCTTGGCATTTCACTATATAGTCCTAGGGAAAAGGCCCAGTGGCTTTGAGCAGTCTGCGTAGCTCTGTGAGACAGGGAAAAGGCACACAACCCAGAATCTTCTCTTTAAAGAGGAAGAAAAAGACATGGAGCTTATACCCAACGTCTTGATATGTTAGGGATGGGAGAAAATATTTGCAAATTATATATCTGATAAGAAATTAATATCTAAAAAATATAAATTACTCATGGAATTCAATAGCAAAACACCAATTCAATTACTAGATGGACATGGAAGCAGAATTGATATTTTCCCAAAGAATATGTACAAATGGGCAAGAGGTGTATGAAGATGTGCTCAAAATCACTAATCGTGAGGAAAATGCAAATCAAAAACACAATAAGAAGGCATCTCACATCTATAGAATGACTATTATCAAAAAGACAAGAGATGATAAGTGTTGGTGAGGATGTGAAGAAAAGGGAATCCTTGTACACTGTTGATTGGACCGTAACTTAGTGCAACCACTGTGGAAAAAAGTATGGAGGTTTTTCTAAAATTAAAAACAGAACTATCATATGATCCAGCAATTCTACTTTGAAGTATATATCTAAAGGGAATAAAATTACTATCCCTAAAAAATACCTGCAACCCCATGATTTTTGCAGCGTTGTTTTCAGTAGTCAAGAGAGGGGAACAAGTAGGTGTCTATCAACAGGTAAAGAAAATGTGGTATACTCGTGTATTTATATATAATGAAATATCAGTCATACAAAGAAGAAAATTCTGACGTTTGTGATAATATTGATGGAACTTGAGGGAATTAAGTATTAAAAAGTGAAATAAGACAGAAGAAGACAAATATTATATAATCTCACTTATTTGTGAAATCTAAAAATACTCAACTGATAGATGCAAAGAACAAATCAGTGGTTGCCAAAGTCAGGGGTAAGTAAGGAGCAGGCAATACATGAGAAAATAGTCAAAAGGTACAAACTTCCAGCTATCAGATAAATAAATTCTGGGGATGTAAGTACAGCAGCATGGTGACTAACATTAACAATATTTCATGGTGCATCTGAAAAAAATAATGGCAAATGGCAAATTTACTTGCAGACTATCTTTGAGAGAGGACTATATGAGTAGATTATATTATTCGCAATTATTTTAGCATTAGAAATGCTTTAGCAAAATGTTTGAACTATTATCACTTGAGAAACTTCCCTACAACAGGGCTTCAGGGCAATTTCTAGAAAAATTAGCATTCCTACTTGTCATGAAGCCCTTTTGTGTTCACATTGAGGCTGAAAACAGGAAGTTGGATATTGGTTAATTTAATCATCCTTCGAGTGATAGATGTTGGCAAAACACTATAATAAGAAATGCAGATTTTTATGTTAACTTGCATATGACTTCCTGGTTTCTGCATATTTACATGCAGGAATCTCAGAGGCTCGAGTAAGAGTGTGTGCCTGGGGAAGCTGGGATGGCTCAGTGGGTTAAGCGCTCACTTTGCAGAGCTGGGGACCAAGGGTCCAGTCCCGGCCCCAGCCCGTGCAGACCCATAAGCAGACTTTCTGTAAATGGCCAGCTAGTAAAAATTTAGGGCCATGTGGTCTCTGTCCAACTACAGCCACTCCTGACTTAATGACCTGCCTGTTTAATGACTACTTGGACTCACAACCAGTTCTTGAGCATGGAGAATTCCCTTTCTGGACTCGTTCCCATAGTCGGTTAGTATTTACTACACAAAACATTTGCAATCACGCAAGACTATATATTTCATTTATAAGTGTGGTATTACATGATATCTGTTGGAAATTACATATTCTACAGCTCCACAATACATCATAAGAGATCAGACTTTAAGCTCCTTGCTTATTGACCAATTTGTTTAATGACCTGGTTTTAAGAATGAAACTCGATCATTAAGTAAGAAGTACCTATACTCAGTTCTGCTTTTGTAGCACATAAGTAGTTGGACAACATGTACATTAACAGGTATGGTTAGTGCCAATAAAACTTTATTTATGTACTCTGAAACTTCAATTTTATAGAATAGTCACATATTAGGAAATTTTATTCTTCTTTTGATTGTTTTCCTACTCTTTAGAAGTAGAAAAGCCATTCTTACAGAAGGACTACACAAAAACAGGCAGAGGGCTGGATTTGGTCCAAGTGCCACAGTTTGTCGGCCCCTGTTCTAAGACACAAACTTTGGAGGCACAGACTTAAGGGTGAGTCCTTGCTCAGCCATTTACTAACTCCCACTCAAGCCAGTCACCTTTATTATGTCTAAAAAACAAAATAAAGCCTAATTCCAAAAAGCCTCACAAAACAGAGAGAAAACAATAAATAAAATAGCAACATTAAGTCCTTCCCTATCAACAAGTGCTTTAAATGTAAATTGATTAAACTCCTCAATTAAAAAACATGCAGTGGGGGATGCCTGGATAGCTCAGCAGTTCAGCACTTCCCTAGTAATCGCGAGGTCTAGGGTCCAATTCCCAGCCCTGGCCCATGCAAACCCATATGCTGAACTGCAGCACAACTGGTTACCACTGGGATGGCAGTGAACATTCTCACTTCCCATGTGGAAGGCCCTCAATTCGGTTCCCACCTGTGTGGAATGAAATCATGTCACAAATAATGATGTGCAACCATGGAGACAGCTCTGAGCTCACGTGAGCTCTCTCTCTCCTCAAAAAAGTAAATAAAAAATAATTAAAAAAAATACCGGTATATGATGGGTTCTTGTTATTGTCACAACCAAAGACAACATATTTGTCGCTCAAGTGAGTCTATGAAAGTAGTAAAAAAATTGCTATATTCACGTCATTCATATTTCAGAATGATTACAGATGCTTTCATGGGGAAAGCTGCTTTAGGTCGGTAGGCAGGTGTAACTCTGGGCCTCCCATGAATCAGAGGCCTAGACGGGGGTGGCGAAACTATGGCACGCATGCCCAAAGTGGCACGTGGAGCAATTATTTTGGCATGCGGAGCTGTAAATACCATTTAAAAAATTATTGTTTATGCTCTTATAGACATAAAAATAATCGATACCTCTATCTCACTTGGTGGGTTGGCACGCGAGTCGAGCGAGTATACTCTTATTTCATAAACTTTGGCACTCAATCGCCAAAAGGTCGCCATCCCTGGCCTAGGAGGTGAGCAAAGGCAATTTCTGGTGAGAACTCACTGAAGAAGCACAAAATCTCAAGGAACAATAGGCGACCCTGCACATATATCTTTAAGGCATCATCATTCTATATCGTACCATCAGACACATCCCTCTGGGAGAATTTACACGTTTGCTTGCTGAACCGCACAAAAGATGAGTGACACCACCAATGATGTTAAATTGTATTCCCAGGGCCTGCTGCTGATTTGGGGAAACGTGAAGCCTCTGTTCCATGGTCCATAACAACCTCTTCATACTGTTGTGAGATAAAAACAAACTTTCTTCAAACGAGGCAGCAAAAGGCCACGTTGATTACTTTTATAGATGGACATATGAAAGCCTCAGCAAAACTGACAAGAAGGGTGCAATGTCAACTTGCATTGTCTTGATGGTGACCAAAGAAAGGCCAGAGGAAGAGAGTGTGGAAACACACTCTCTTCTGCCAGTACAATCTCTCCCCAACTCCATTTGTGCTCTCTCATGTCCCATCTCCTTTCACACTACCCCTTGCTCATCACTGGTCAGCGATTTGTGTTTGATCGCCTGCCAGCGACCTTCAAATCCCCACAGTACCCTCAATATACTCTGCCCCCAGGACTCAGGATGTATAAACAACACCCAAAGCTTTCCAATTGAATGAATATATGTTGCTGCTTCATAAAGCATCCAAGTGGTGTTAATAAAAGATGTTTCCATCTAGCCCCTTTCAGCCTCATCTGTCAATCTTAAACACCTCTAATAAACTTTATTTGTATTTCTTTAAAGGGAAACATGAATAAATCAAGGAAGTTTAGTTGGAACCACAAACATTTCTCTATTGATGGAGAAAAGAAGCACACACTGTCTACAAAAACTTCTTAGAAACATTTCTCCCCAGGTCACCTCTTTCTTTTAGATCAAATTTAAATTTTATCAAAGTACCATTACATAGATATAGTCAAATGCACAAATCTTACGTTATCAAATATATGAACCTATGTAAAGAGCACCCCAATCAAAATATAGCACGCTCCATTGTACAGAAGACTCTCTTTTTTCGTTTTCCTGTCATTCCCCCTCTTATCTCATCAGCAACACTGTTCTGATTTCTGTGCCCAATATATACACCAGAGCTGTCCAATCTTCTAGCTTTCTTGGGCCACACTGGATAAAGAATTGTCTTGGGCCACAAATACAGCACACTAGCACTAAATATAGCTGATGAACTAAAATAATAATAATAAAAAATTAATAAAAGAAAAAAAATCTCATAGTGTTTTAAGAAAGTTTACGAATTTGTGTTGGGCTGCATTCAAAGTTGTCCTGGGCTGGATGTGACCATCCAGCTGCGATTTGAACAAGCTTGATAAACTATTACTCAGCAACACAAAAGGAGCAACTGCTACAGGCAGCCCCTTGGGTCAATCTCAGAAATATTACATGGCATGAACGAAGCCAGACACAAAAGAGCACACACTAGGAATCCATTTCTAGGAATAACCAGATTTTCGATGTTTTCTTCAGCCCAACTTTGGTGGCCTCCACGTGCCCACAGGATCATTTTGCTGCTAAGGCACATGGGATTTGGTGTTATATGCATGTGGGAAAATATTATTTTAAAAATAAATAAAAAATGTTAATTTAAAAATTCTTTGTTCAAGTACTTTTTATTCTTTCAAATTTAATCCAACAGACTGTACTCACTGTTTTGAAATTTCTAACCCCATGATTGCCATTAATTATATCATCATACAAGAAGGTGTGATCAAAAGATATGACGAATGTGTTAATTTAAAACAAATTTTCCTAAAAGACACATTGCCATTAATGCTTCTCAAAATACTCCCCCTCACTTCACACATGCTTATCCCACTGTTCTTGCCACTTTCTGAAGCAGTTTTGGAAGTCCTCTCCTGAGTGTCTTTAGTTGTGCTGCCACGGCTGCCTCAATGACCTGAATCAATTCAAAATGTTTCCCTTTCATGGTCATTTTGACTTTGGGAGAGTCAGAAGTGACATAGTGCCAGATCTGGTGAATAAGGAAGATGAGGGCACACTGTGATGTTTTTATTTGATAGAAATGATCACACCAGAAGAAGAGTGTGACTTGAACTGATTCAGGTATAATAAAAAAAAATACAGTGAATGTTTAAATAAAAAATCTGTTACAGTAAAAGACACATTGAAGCAAGGAGAAATATTTTGAAGGGGATTAATGGCAATGTGTATTTTACTGTAATAATTTTTAGTGCCTAAAGGCACACAAAGACCTACTTATCTACATAATGGGAAAGTAAGTACACATTCAAATAAACTATGACAGGGTATGCCGGATGGCTCAGTGGGTCGAGTGTTTGATTGCAGCCCTGGGGTCAGAGGATGGAGTCCCAGTCCCAGTCCCAGCGCTTGCAGACCCATATGTTGAACTGCAGTGTGTTTCCCATGTGAGGGGTTCCTAAGTCTGGCTTCTGCCAGGACAAACTTCCATGTAGGAGGCCCCCTCTTTTGACAGCTGGCTTGTAGTGGCATGCCTTCCATGCAGGAGGCCTCTGGCCAGGTTCCTGCCCTGCATAGCTCTGTGCCCACCTGTGTTGAATGAAACCATGCCAAAAAACTAATGGTGTACAACTCTGGAGACTGCTCTAGGCCCTCTTTCTTCTCTCTCTGTCTCTTTCTATCTCTATTTCTCTTTGCCAAAAATAATAAAATAAATCTTAAAAATAAATAAATTATAACAGCTCCAAATTAAACTTTATTGAGTCCCTCAGAACACATAATTTACTGTCCTTAAAATATTTAGAATTGAAAACATTGGAAAAGTGACACATGAATTCTTAACAAGGTAGGTCATGGTGGGTAGTCACGCCCCAGGCATGTGACTTCTTTAGTAAAAGTTTTGTCTTTGCTTTAAGCCAACCCTGCTCATTGTCTCTATGCATCTAAACTATACATAAACCTAATACATAAATGTGAATGTAATAAACATTGCATTTAAAATATTTATTTTACTGTTTTTGACAAAGACAGAGAGAGACAGAGACAGAGACAGAGACAAGGGAAAGGGCCTAAAGCAGTCTTTATAGTTGTACGTCATTCTTTCTTGACATGGTTTGGTTCCACACAGATGGGCAGGGGTTGCGCAGGAAAGGAGCTGGGCTGGGGGGCCTCCTGCATGGAAGGCATGCCCCCTCAAGCCAGGGGCGGAACTGGGGGGTGATAACCAAAAAGGGGACCTCCCACATGGGAAGCACACCTCAGTTCAGCATATGGGTCCACATGGGCTGGGGCAGGAATTTGATCATCGGTCCCCAGGACTGCAAATTGAGTACTTAACCTGCTGAGCTGTCCTGGCTTCCCAAACACTACTTTTAATAGTAAAATATGTCATAATGGAGGAAAATAACTACAAATTGCATGTCATGTACATCCTTAAACAGATGAATGAAGTGCATTCACAAGTAAAGAGAAAAAGTGTAACATGAGAAATTATCAAAACACTAACCAAACAAAAGCCAAAAGGTGGTGTGGTAATAATATCAAAGTTGCCATTAAAGCGAGAAGCACTACTAGAGGTAGAAAGGAGTATTTTATAATGAAAATAGGGTGAAACTACCTAGTAGATATAACAATTCATGTGTGTATGCACCTAACCGCCTTTCTTTAAAATATATAGATGTAACAGTAACTTAAAAAGGGAACTAGACAAATCCAATTTCAAAATGATAGACTATAATATCTCTCATTCACTAACTTATATAAAATCCTCAACAAAGAAAATTCATGAAGATATAAGACACCCAAAAAGCACAATTCACAAAAATGTCCTAAATGACACATTTGGAACACTATTCCCAAAAATCATATAGTACAGTCTTTTCAGGTATATAGGTATACAATATTAATAAGACTGATTATATGTGATTCATAAAGCATGTCTTAACAAACTTGAAGAACAACAAATTAATCAAGTATGTTCTTGGGCCACTAAGGAATTAAAATGGAAATAAATAATAGAAAAATATGACTTCTAAATGCTCAGGTGTTTGGACATTAAGTCATATATTTCAAAATAACACATGGTTCCACAAATGGAACTGGACATTAGAAAACATTTTAAACTGAATGATATTAAAAACATAGCACATGTCTGTCTCAAGAAGTTAGAAAGACAACACCAAATTAAACCCACCAAAATTAAAAGGAATAAACATAAGAGAATTTAATGAAATAAATATAAATGAACTCACTCAGCATCCAAATTGTGGTGTGTAACACAACATTCTTAAATTAAAGAAACCAGAGTTTTTGGAGAAATAGCTGGTTCCAGAGCTGGTGTATGGTATATATAAGATGTAAATAGAGCATATTGTGGTGCCAAAGAGAAAAAAAATAGTGCTCAAAAATAAAACAATGGGATTGTGACAGTAACACAAATCAACTGAAAAAACTTCTCATGGAAAAAATATGATCACTGCTAGTCATGGGAGCAAGGTATGTATCACTAGTAAGAAGTAGTGTTAATGGCATCTGCCCTTGATATAATGTGATAAAAATGAAATGGACCTAAGTATTCTTCAAGAAAACTGAGGTCAGGTCCTATGTACTCCATAAGTATTCATGATTCTTGAATGATTTGAAGTACGGTAGATTATTTTAAACTGATGTGAATTTGGGGAAGCCGGGATGGCTCAGTGGGTTAAGCGCTCACTTTGCAGCGCCAGGGACTGAGGATCGAATCCCAGCCCCAGCTATGTGGACCCATATGCTGAACTGGGGAGTGCCCCCAGTTCAGTTCTCTCTCTGTCTCTGTCTCTGTATCTTTCTCTCTCTCTCTGTCAAATAAATAAATAAATAAATAAATAAATAAATAAATAAATAAATAAACTGATGTGAAGTTGACAAAAACCTGTTCTAAAGAAAGTATAGAATATTGATGGATGGTAATTTACTAATTAGAGAAAATAGGCGGCATTTATTACTATAAGATGTGAAACTTAAATGGTGCAAAGAATTAACTGCGTTGAATCAATGGTACAAATTTTTAGACTTTGTGTCCTGAACATTGTTTCAACCTGATTCCCCTGAGTCCAGCAAATTTTATGCATATGAAGTAGCCACTTTTATAAGCATATTCACTTTTAGCAAGGTTTAGTTTATTAAAAACAAAACAAAAACCTAGATGTCCAAAATGAATAAAATTTGAATGTATTTTCTGAGGGAACTACTTGGCTGACCCATGGTATTAAAAAGCACAAGAAGGGTTTTGAAAACAATTTCTCATAGAGAATTTTTAAAGATTTATTTTTATTGTTTTTGACAGAGAGAGATAGAGAGACAGAGACAGAGAGAAGGGGGAGGGCCCAGAGCAGTCTTCATAGTTGCACAGCATTAGTTTTTAATATAGTTTCACTCCACAGGTGGGCATGGAGCAGTGCAGGGCAGCAGGAAGCTGGGGCCTACCACATGGGAGACACTTCTAGGGTGGGAGCTGAACCAGGAGCCTTCCACATAGGAGGCTCACCCCAGTGTGAACCCAACTGGGGGAACACCTTAGTTTAGCATATGGGTCTGCACAGGCCTAAGGCTGAAATTCGATCCTCTGACCCCTGGGGCTGCAAGATGAGCACTTAATATGCTGAGCAATTCCGGCATCCCTGACACATTTTAAAGGAACATTTTATACAAAAAGGTAATTTCATATACACACAAGCAGTTATTGTCTAAGGGCAGCATCATTTCTTGGCTGAGGGACTGGAAACATATTGTATTTAGATATTTAGAGATTTTCAAAATTAAACACTATCCACACCCTGTGTACCCACCTCTGGAAGAATATTTTAATATACTTTATTTGGAAGTATCCCACACTCTTCAAATTCTAATAAAGTAAATATGAGCAATGAATAACCCACATAAGCAAAAATCTCTTTGGGAACCCACTTTTTTTCAGAATAAAGGGATCTTCAGAACACCTAAACTGAGAAAACAACTGTGGTTCATCCTTAGCTATGATTGGTCAATGTCTGGTTCCAACCTCATAAAGTGACATTGTGATGGAATCACCAAAGTCTCCTACATAAGGCCCTGGCTGGGCTGAGGATTCTGTCTTTTATAAGCCCGGGAAGCTGATTAGTGGTGACCTGTTGGACTTGGACGAGTTTAGCATGTTTGCTTTTTTGTTGTCTCCCATTTTTTTTTTTTTCTGTTTTGCATTTTTTTTAAAATTATTTTTATTTGCTTTTTTTATTTTTTCATTGTTTATTTTTGTGATTTTGTTCTTTATTTTTTGTTTTCCTTTTTTTTAATTTTGTTTTCTCGTTTTTGTTTTTTCTCATTGTTTCTTATTTTTTTTTGTTTTTAGTATTAGTATAGTTACTAGAGTGATTATTTTATTACTCTTTATTTTTTATTATTATTTTATTGTTTATTATCATTAGCATAATTAGTGTAATTATTTTGTTATTTATCTTTACTTATTGTTATCATTAGCAGAGTTAGTCCAGGTATTATTGTTTTATTATTATTTATTATTGTATTATTCATTTTTATTGCTGTTTATTTTAATAGTTAACATTGTCAGTGTTGTGGGTGAGTGTAGACAGCAGGTCAGCATGTCGCATGACTTTGCAGCCACCTCCGCTGACCAGGGGCCCCATATTGCCTGTTACGAGCTCCTGCACACCATTGGCCGGGGCAGCTGGCAAGGTGAGGTTGGGCCGGCACCTTCCAAGCGGGATGGTGGTGGCCGTCAAAGCCATTCGTAATCAGCAGAGTGCCTTCAGCCTTCAGAGACGTCTGCAGGAAGCCAACTTCATGGCATCTTGGCGTCACCCTCACATAGTGCGGTTGTGTGAAGTGATCGTCACCAAAAATGCCCTATGTCTTGTAAGGAAGCATAGGAGTGGGGAGGACCTACGGGGTCACCTGCAGACCCACGGCACGTGGACAGAGAACAAGGCCTGCGGTATCTTCCGGCAGCTGGTCTTGGCAGTCCACCATTGTCACCTAAGGGGTGTCGTCCACAGGGACCTGAGCCAAGTAACGTCCTGCTAGAGGCAGCCGTGAACATGCAAGTGGCGGACTTTGGCCTGAGTGCAGCCTTCAAGGAAAGGAGGTTAAGAACGTTCTGTGGGATCCCCTTCTACGTGGCCCCAGAGCTGTTCCTCGCCCAACAGAACGACGGTCCCCCAGTGGACATCCGGAGCGTGGGCGTGGTGCTGTCCAGGACGGTCACTGGGGCCCTCCCCTTTCAGGAAGAGGATCTGATGCAGCTGAAGAGCCGGGTCCTGACGGGGAAGTCGTGTCTGCCCTTTATTTAAGCTCCCACCACCATCCTCCCTAAGTAACGGATCACCCACCACCCCAAGGACAGGAGCAAGTTAGAGGACTTGCTGCCAGACCCACGGCCCCACCTGGGCCAGGAGGAGGAGCTCAGACCCTACAGGGAGCCACTGAGTGAGGACACAGGAAATGGGGGACATGTTCCCGTTGGGCCTGATGGAGCAAACTTTGAAGGAGAAGACCTATAGCACGTCATGGTGACGTATTTAAAGAGAAATCAGCCCAAAGGGCCATGTCACAGCATCCGCGTGAGGCCCTTCTGTTCCCCTGAGGTCAGCAGCCATGCTCCCCCCCTGCCTCCCCCCCAACTCAGGACATTCAGCCGGAGTGCTCTAGGCTCCAGCAGATGGAGCAGCAGCACCAGGACCAGGAACCCGGGCAGAAGGCCCAAGAGTCTGCGGGTCCTGCAGCTGGCACCATGTCCAGGACCGCGTTCCCCGGACCCAGCTGAGACGCCAGGACCACCTCCCCCAGACCCAGCCCAGAGTCCAGGACTGAGTCCTTCAAACCTGGCATGGAGTCCAGGGCCACCTCTCTGTGACTCAGCCCAGATTCCAAGACTCTCATATCCGAACCCAATGGGAAGCTTAGGAAAACCAATTCCAGACCCAGCCCACAGTGGAGGAAGGTTGTTTTCGAATACAGTCCTAAGTCGAGGACTGCCACTTCCAGACCCGGGCCAAAGTAGAGGACCGCCTCTCCCCCACCCATCCAGGAGCCAGAGTTGAGACCTGCCACTCCCCAACTAATCCCAGAATCAGAATCCAAGATCGCCACCCCTCCACCCATCCCAGAGTCAGAGCTGGGGACCGTCACTCCCCGACTCATCCAAGAGTCAGGCTGGAAAACCACCTGTCCCCCACCCAGCCCGGAGTCCAGGAACACCACCCCTAGCTCCGTCCCCTGTGTGGCCCTGGCGACTCCACTTTCAGGCACAGCAGTGGCAGCAGCGGAACCCTAGAGAGAACGAGCCAGGGCCCGCGGGTGGCTAGGAGGTGCTGGCACTGGCTTCAAAAGCTCTGCCTTAGGCCCGGCCAGAAGGGGTGTGGCCAACGCATCAGGGCCACGCCCCTTTAGACTGCGGCTGAGGCAGGGCAGCCTGGCTCCCTGCACTTTAGATGCTCAAGTCCTAAGTGTTGAGGTCCAGGGAGCCCGGCCACGTGGTGCGGGCAGATTAGCCTAAGGCTGCGCACAAGCTTCAGGTGGTGCCTTTAGTGCAAGAAGGGCCCAGTGTGTGTGCCAGGAGCCCCAGCAAGATGACTCAGTCCAGCACACGAGGATGGAGGTGTGTCAACCGCTGTGGCTCTCTCTGTGAGAGCTCCGCATCAGCAGGGTGCCTGCCTCACGGTGGCCTCCACAAGCATTGTCCCCGAAATCCCTGCTGAGCGTGGAGGACGGCCTGGACCCCGCTGGGGGACAAGAGGGGAGGCCGCCCTCGCTGCAGGTCGACCACTTGGCCCCGGCTTGGGTGACTCTTCAGACGGAACTGTTTGCCCTGGGACTCCCCCTCCCCTGCTCTGTGGAGGGGGCTGGTTCTCATGAAAGCACTTGGTTCTTCCAAATCTTGCAGTAAATCTGGACGCTTCAGAAAGACGTGCCGGGGCCTCGTGTTCTGCGTCCTCCCATTTGCCAAGCGCGGAGCGAGGCTTGTGGTCCTTGCACTTGATCGGGAGAGTCTGCACCTTCGCACGTTGTGCTGCTCTTGGTCTTCTGCTCCCTGGTCCTGGAACCCACACCCCCTTGTCCATCTCTCCTTGGTGGCAGGGGGGTCGGCTGCTCACCCAGCACCCACGCTGCTTTCCTCCTGGGGATGCGCTATTTGAGGGAATCAGGGTTGCTCCAAGCAGGTTACCAACCACTGCACCCAACCCCACCACTGATCTGTCAGGCCAAGGACTGGAGACCCAGCTGGGGCCAACGAGGTGTTACAGAAAGTCCACGAGGCTTCTGTGAGCGATTTCCCTTCCTGGCTCCTCCATGATGCCCTCGGGTATCAGCTCTTCTGGCTTCTTGGCTTTGCTTATTTCCTCTGTGCTGGGGTCTGTCATTCTCAGGTGGTCTTTCCCTCTATGAAAGCAAGCGGGTCCCTGACAGGCACAGGATGATGTTTTATTCCCTCAGCGCCCCAACGCAAAGAGGGCTTCCCTACCCCTATGATTCCAACACTGGAGGGCTGGGTGAAGAATGGTGAAGGGGTTAAAAAGTACAAATTGGTGGTTACAATATAGTCACGGGCTATACAGGACAGTATGGGGCGTGTAGTCCATGATATTACTGTAATAACTATGTATGGTGTCAGATGGGTACCAGACTTATTAGGGTGATCACTTCATGAGGTATACACATGTCTAATCACTGTGTTGTTTTGTATACCTGATGCTAATAAATTAATAATATAAATTTTTTAATTAAAAAAAAAAATTTTGCAACATAGTGACCCTACCTGAGTTTCCATCCTGCTCCCTGAGGGTTAGGACTCAAGACTACAGCTTCCACTCTGACCTGAATTTCCAGACCTCCAAGATGCCCTTCAAACTGCAGACATTCCTGGCCTTCCAATTGAATAAGCCAATCCCTAGAAAGGTGGGAGTACATCTAGAGCAGGGGTGGCCAAGTCGATCACCGTCAACCGGTCGATTGCGAGGCCAATTTTGGTCGATCGTCGATCACTCGCAATGTCTGGGGTGGAATTCCGTGTACCATGGACATTGAAGCGATTGTAGAAGACAAAACTTTCTAGCAATAGTTTATTGCATTCTGGGAATTTGCCAAGGTCATAAGTTCCTAGAATTCTGACAGCCTGACACTGTGATCTCCGCCCACCCAGACAATACATTTTGACTTCTGTGTTACACTTGTCACCGGATGCAACGCGTGAACGCAACAGTTACAACTTGACTCATCGAAGAACACAGTCAGTTAGCTTGAATATTTGGTAGTGTCATACGGTAGCTTCTTTTCTTTTGTATTAACAGTATTATTATCAATATTATTTATCCTTGGTGACCATGTTGAGTTTCAATTTTTCTTCTGTTTAGAATGTAAGTACCTTTTCTTTGTTTTAAATTAAATTGCTTTTCTTACCTATCTATTTACTTGATAAGTGGGCATTCTCGGCAACAGATCTCTAAACTGCGGTCATTACACTGAGAGAAAAATAAGGGACAATATTACAAATATATTAGGAATAACAATAATTCTATTTAAATTAAGAAGTCAATATTGTAAACCGTAATAAATAGATAGTAACTTTAACATACTTCTTGTAAATTTGAATATATCTATATTAGATTTTAATATACTTGTATTGTTGTCCCCGATCGTAATATGCAGTATTGTTATTATTTCTCTCAATGTAACGAAGATAAATTGCCACAGTTCATGAGTTTTTGAGTTTTCTAGGAAAATATTTAATTCAATCTTTATTCTTTAAATTGTCATATTTCTTTGCATTCTAGTATACCCATGAACATGAGTAGTACAACGAACAAATTGAAAACTTATCACTTCAATGAAGAATGGGAACATGATTACTTTTTTACAATGGTGAATGATAAATGTTGTTGTTTAATATGCCTTACCTCGGTAGCCATTGCTAAAAAGGGTAATCTGGAGAGACATTTTTAGCTTTACATAACAAGTATCAAACAGATTATCCACCAAATTCTGAACTGAGAAAACATAAAGTTAGGGATCTTCAAACTCAATTAACAAATCAACAAAGCGTTTTTAAAAAGCCAAGGTTGAAGTCACAAGCAGTAACTACTGCATCATTCAAAGTAAGCTATCTCTTAGCAAAACAATGTAAGCCATTTTCCA
>PVKE010012765.1:0-37700 GCA_004027555.1 Craseonycteris thonglongyai
AGGAAGGAAAAAAGGGAGGCCAAGAAGAAAGGAAGGTAGACAAGCCAAGTGGCCGACAGATGTGGACCCTAAGGACCCCAGGATGGAACATAACTGGCTTAGTCAGTTCTGGATGCCGTGTGGCAAGGAATGGCCCCACAATCCTAAATGAAATTGTACGGGCAGTCCTGATTGGCACTTGTTTGGGTTTTCCTCAATAAGGCTCTCATGTGTTTCCTCACAAGCAGGGGAAGATGTGTCACAGGAGATGAATATGAGGTTTGATGTCTTTGAGCTGACACCCAAGCCTCAGGCTGAGTTTCGCACACAGGGGCTGTAAGAGTGAGGTGTGTGTGGTTTAGTCACCGAGAAGTGGGGGGCGGGAGGGGTGGTTCTGGCTTGCTCTTGCCCCAGCAGCTTCTACACCCCAGGCTCCCTCCAGACACTCTTGCTCAGTATCCCATAAAGTAGAATTGGGTTTTTCAAGGACCAGATCCTAAGATCACTTAGTTTACAGCATGGGGAGCTGAAAAAGAAAACTACCAACAGCTATCAAGTTGCTCTGGGTTCGTATTTATACCGTGTAGGACCATGCTGCCAGAATCTGCATGTACCACACACAGGGTTTCGCCAAGCCAGGAAAGGCCCCTATGGCTATTGGAAGGATTCACCCATACCATTCAGATAAACAGTAGTAGCTATGAGGTCCTCTGTGGCGAAATAGCTTAAGACACAAATCTTAAAGCAGACAGACTACCTTCGCATTTTTCCATCTTAAGTCCACAATCTACGGATGACAAGAAAACAAAAGATTCCCTGAACCTCTTTCCTCTAATTTTGTTCTAATCATTACATGAAAGTCTGAGAACAGCACCTTGTGAAATTGGTACCAATAAAAGTGACTGGTGTGATCCCACTTGCAAACTTTTACCCCAAAAGTAATCAGATCACAGATAGGATAAGAAAATAATAGCATCCAAGAGTACAAGACAAGCATCTACAGAGGGCAGATATGATATAAAATCCTGGTTTTCATTTGTGCTAAGTGACTGCGATATACCAGGCAATGATCAGGAAATCTGGTATGGATCACATTATGTATTTCAGTTCAGACTTTACAGTTTGGCGAAATGCATTCTAAGTTCTTCAATGTACATTTTTTTCCTCAACTTCCTTCAACTAGAATAATTGTCCATGGTCATCAGAGAAAGTTTTACCTGAATCCTGAGAGAAAAAGATCTTTCATGTTAAAACCTGATAATCTTTCATTTTAAAAATGAGCTTCTTTCTAATCTTTATATATGATATCGTCTAGACAATCATACCTTTTGGTCTATTAAGCAGCAGGTGGCATAGCAAGCAGAGATCAAATGAATCTTGAATATACTAGAAATTCTAGTATATTAATATTCTTCAGAAGAGTTTTGTAAATTAAAATTTGATCTCCAAATAGGTCTAGCACTTAATTCTATTTGATATCTGCTCAATAAGTCATACAAGTTAAGCCTTGAGAAACTCGAACATGGTGGAATTTTTCAAAAGCCCTTATGGTAGCATCTATCTAGATAAAAAGTTGGTATGAGGCCTTTTAATTATGAGAATAGAGCTTACGAACTTGAATTGGTTCTCACTTCCTTTACATCAGTTTTCCTTTGGATAATTTTCATTGCCAACCCAGAAACCGTAGACCAAAGATTGCTTGAGGATTGATTCTAGAGCAAGGGTCAGCAAACTGTGGTCCCTGAACCAAATCTGGCTCATCACCTGTTTTTGTAAATAAAGTTTTATTGTAACACAGCCACATCCAACCATTTACATGTTATCTATGGCTCATTTCCTGTAATAGCAGCGTTGAGTAGCAGTGCCTAAGACCCCGTGGCCCACAAAGCATATTTATTAATTTGCCTTTCTAGAAAAAGTTTGCTGGCCCCTGACATAGAGGTCATTTATGGTATGTGTTGGGCACAGCAAAGGAAGCAGACTTCATGATAGCATGGAGTGAATCTACATTTCTATGTGTGCTTGGAATATAAGTACTTGGCTACAGAATAAAAGTCAGCCACTGGTCTGAGAATGCAGGCGTCTTGGGAACAGGGAGGATGGAATTAAAGGAAGACAATGAAACAGGGAAGCTGTGATCCTCCAAGAGTTCTTTAGGACTTTTAATGGGTAGATGGTTCCTCCAGTCAGCATCTTACTCGAGAAGAAGGGAAGCAGGGGTCCTATGATTTAAATTTAGAGTCTTTTCTCTGAAGAGATGGTTTCTATAGTCTCTGCTCAGAGGTTTTCACCTCACCTTCCCATGTTCCAAAAGCTGCCCAATCCATGCTCCTCCAGAGAACATTTGTGACTTAATGTGTCTTTTTGGTCTCATCACCTCAGTTTCCACCTTCATTGTACTCACTCTCCTATGACCACACAAGGCCTGAAGGGTTGGTAGGACCCATGTATAATTAGAAACAGAGGAAGAAACATCTCAAATACGTAGGAAGAAAACATATAGTAAAATTTTCTCACAAAGCTGTTACTGAGAGGAACCGGATTAATTCCAGTTTGATTTGTGGCCAAGGACCCAGGTCTTTGTTCTTCAGTAGAACGGGAGTGCAAACAGGCCTATTTTGAATTCTGTATTTGCCTCTGTGGGTTAAAGCCAGTTCCTACCAGAGATATGTCCCTTCAGTCAACATCCTTATTGTTTAGGGCTTTATACTCATATTCAGTATTGGTCAAATAGCATCAGAATTCCTTGTATGAGTATTCATGTCAGTATTAAGGAAAAAACCACTATTTACCAGACCTTAGTCAAAGTCATGTAAGGAGCCCTTCAGCATTTTATCTGGATTCAACCAAAAGAAGACTCAGATGGCAATACCGGCCTTCACAGGAGCAACTAGATGAGAATATCTTGCTTGTTTATTTTAGCAAACGGTAGCATGATACTAGGGCAAAAGAGGTAAACAGGCTCTCGTAGGAAGCACCTGATCCTTACTCTCCATGAAAGGTGAAAATCTCATTTAAGTAAGTTGTAAACAAGACTCGTTTTTTAGCTTTTCCCTGCACCAGGAAATCTTAGGCACAGAGAGGATAACAAAGCAGTTTCTTATTTGCATGGTTCCCCAGCAGCAGATGGGGGGAGAAAGGTTACAATAAAAGAAACAACCTCAGAAAACAGGCCTTTTATCTCAAAGATAAAATGTCTCTCCTTTGGTCTTTCATCACTTTCTCCTTGGTGGAAGGTTCCCCCATTTCCAACATATTTCCATTAAAATAGTCAGAGCTACTGCAATGGGATGTCAGATGCATTTCTTTCTTTGTGGTAATCAGAATTTAAAATTATACAGTTGCCTCTGAATTTGTCATTCACAAAGCTAAACCACTGATAAGAGATAAAGCCGTCTGAAGCCTGCTGCTTCAGCCAAGCAGAGCACACTACCCGTGTTAGCACTTTCAAAAGCAATGTGATTTCTATGGTTCTTATAAGCTTTCTTCATAATGGAGTCCTTGAAATTTCTCAAGGCAGATCTGAATGGCAAAGGGAAAACAATTATTTGTGGGAGGTCCTCGTTTCGCACATTACTAGAGCACAAGCATAAACGAAAATAGCCCATTTGTGATGACCTGTGCTCACTTATGCTATTTTCTTTTGTTTTATGCCCCCACCCCTGTCCTTTTAATAGATACTGACAGAGTAGGAAATTTGCATCTTCCTTTGAAAAGAGAAAGCAATTCAAGAATATGTGAGCCCTTGACAGCATAGGAAGTGTGATGTCATTACCAGTATTAATGATGCTATCAAATCCATCAAGACTAGTCTCACACTTACCACTGGCCATGCTAACTGCTCAACCACAGCCCAGCAAGTGGTAATATCAGCCCCACTTCCATGAGGCTTGCAGCTGGAATAGAGCAAAGGTTGTATAGGCAAGAAGTTAGAGTCCAAATCCACCTGTTATAATAGGAAGCTCGAGCTGTGTTCCCAAACACCTCATCAGGCCTGTAGGCAGATGCCCTCACGAGCTAGTGAGGTGATTTTGTGTCATCTCTGAATGTTAGCTAAGGTCAAATAGATAAGATAAACATGAGGCTGCCCACTTTGGGAGAAGAAAGAAGGTTAACAACTGTCTTCCTTAAAATCTACTCTGCATTCCTAGATATGTCTACTTAGTAGTCCCTTCTCTTCCAATGTCTTCACAGCACACTTCTGCATTTAAGTTATTTTGATGAAATCAGAGATAGCTCAAGTTTTATAAAGTGAGAAATTCCAAGCTACCCACTTAACATCTGTAGGAGCAATACTGGAAAGAATTATCTGAAGATATGAAAATGATATTTGTCAACAAAGAAGGTACTGATGTTTCTTTAGTCCCCATATTCATCTAATTTGTGGGGTTCTAACATTTTGAGGTTCATAGGTTCTTTTGAGAACCTGAGCAAAGTTTTGAAACTTCTCCCCCAAAAGAATCACCCCTAAGAAATTCTGCATCAAGTCAAAGAGGTCTTTTTGAACCCCAAGTCTACACTAAGATATGGCAAGAGTTGGATTCTATTCTCCAATTATAATAATTTTTATTAAGTGATATTTATTGAGCACTTATTATGTTTTAAGCACTGTGCTGCTTTACATACATTCACTATTTCATCCTCAGACTAATCCTTTGAGTTAGGCTCTATTATAGTTCCAATTTCCAGATGTGGAAACTGAGGCTTAGAGAGGTTGAGAAATTTGCCCAAAACTGTCAACTGGAATAGTGGCAGAGCTCGGATGTGAAACTTACTCAGACCACTATGCTATGAAATCACCAACATGTCACACTTTTTCAGGCTGTGAAGAAGTATCTCCTACCAGTTTTTAGACAAGACCATTTTGGGTAGGTAAAGCTATGAAACTTTTACCTGCCTTTTTCCTGTAATCTCATCCATGACAGCATCTAGTACTAAAGTGTAGATGCCTGGAGTAAAATATATAGAAAGGTCTGTCTGTATAACAGAATTTGGAACAAAAAAACAAAACAAAAAAAATTAGTTTGCTCTGTATGTGGTTCTTATTAAGCCAAGCTTCTTGTTCTTACAAATTGGAAGATGCCTTGCTTATCATCCTTACATTTAAGAGAAAAATTTAATACTCAATAATCTGTGGGTGTGGCTTAACAAGTCAGGATTTCTACACACATAAATTTCCTTCCCCTATTCTTTACTTCAAAAGGTATATGTCTTATTTTAGGTGAGATCTTTGACACCATTTGGTCATCATACTTCCCTACCTTTACTTATAGCAAAACTGAAGGAAAGAATCTGTAGAAAGGAGCTCAATCTCTATCATTGTCCCTGCTTTCCCACAAAAAGATAGGACTAGCAAGGTCTCGATTCGCGTTAGGCGTTCAGTACCCAAGCTGGCCGCTTCAGCTCTGATAATGGGTTGAGTCCCACACTCGTACCTTGTCAGTCCACTAATGGGCCTTGCCCTTCCCCATGTACAGAATTCTTTTCACCAAAGCACTCAGGCTGTCACTACCAATTGATCTGAGTTGGAAAGGGGACCCATTTGCTAATTCTTGTTTAAACAGTGGCACCCTTTAACCTTGGACCTGTACATTTTACACTGGGTGTCCTACATTCAGCAATGAGGCTGGTGGCATTCTAACTACTAAAGAATATGAGTGCATCTGAAGTTCTTTATAACTTGGTGGCTTTGGGACACTTTCATCTGCTAAGCAAAGGGATCAGGGTTTGATCTGTAAGAATTAAAAGACCTAAAACCATTTTGAAGGATGAACTCAGCCAGGGATCATCTGAACAGGTTATCAACCCATATGCCCATGTTAAGGTCCTGCTGTCAAATTGCCGCTACCCAGAGCTGAGCGACATGGCAGCAAAGAGATTGATTGGACTTCATCCTGCTCTTCTGTGCTTTCTCAGTAGCACATATCTGACCCACAGAGAGGGTTGTGGACAGAGCTTGTCACTGTTTGCCAGCCAGAGTCCCGTAGTACTGACTCACCCACCTCATTAAACCTTCGTAAAGGGATGAACTCAAAATGTCAAAGACCCTGTTTTAGGGTAAGTCATTCAGGGATTTTCTTTTAATGGTATATGTGTCCCAGTGGCGAATCAGGAATGGGCACCTTGAAAGGGTCTCATGGAACTAACATCCCCAGAACCAGAAGTCAGTATCCCTAGTGAAGTAGGAGGAAGAGTCAGCAACCCTGAATTAACCAAATTTGTATCCAGTGTTGTGTTGAGGAGGGGAATGGAGCTTTCCATGTTAACTACCTCCCCAATCAACTTTCTCTTTTTCTGAGGCCACGAAGCAGCAGCAAGAGACCTCTCAAGGTCAGAATTTAGAAGGACAAGGTGGAGGACATCCATTGTTGCGCTGGCTAGACACACTCCTAGGGAAGCCAGATGCTGGTGCTTTTAGCAGAATAGATGAGTCAGAGAGGTCTCGTTTGCTTGGTGATTTAAAAAAATTCCCATGTTAGCAATTCAGTTCAGCTTTTTGGTAATTTTTTGGTTTGATTTTGTTTTGTTTTTCTCCAGGTTTGGGTGTGATGTAAGAAAGAGCTTAGTTTTGTTCTGTTTTGAATAACATCAATCCTTGCACACTCTATGCAAAAATTTTGTAAGCATTGCAATAATGCTATGAACTACAAGGAACTATTTTAACTTTATTACACTTTCTGTATAAAAAAAATTTGTATTTAATATTATTTCAACTGCAGTCTTGTAAAATATATTAATAAAAATAATGATTGGTAAGACGGAAAGCACCCTTGTCCACTTCTTTAGGGAATTCCTCCTTCACTGTTGAGAAACCAGTCACTCCGATTTGACTCTGCCTCAGAAATACATTTTCAGATTAACCTGTCTTCCACATCTCTTTGATCAGTGGCCTAACACATTGGATGAGCCATCTAGGCTCTCAGGAGGCGATTCCCACACGCTGCCTTAGAAAAGAGCTGCCTATAAGGTAATACACAGCCTGAAATTGGGAGTCCCCAGGAGTTGGAGAAAGTCAAGGGAACAACCATGCTCTCCTAATGGCCTGCATAGGCTCCATTCGCTACAGTGGACCACGCCCCCCTCTAACTCATTGAAGAAGCCAGTACAGTCCCTGGGAGGTTAAACCTTTTTAATCGGCCTACCTTTGCATTCTTGGTCAGCCTATGGATCAGCTACTTTTGAGCTAGGTGCCCATCCCTGGTTCAATAGGTTTTCATCTTCTTCCGGATAGCCTAGCACTGCTCCCCTAGATGGCGCCATAGGTGAAATAACAACATAGGCGGCACCACAGCAGAACCAGGGACCAGCCCTCCACAATCAACCCTTCATTTCGACCCTCTCACCTCCTAGAATGCCCTCCCACCCCAGGATACCACCCTTCAGGATCTCGTTCCCATATCCTCCTATCTCTGTGGCCTTCGTCACTCTTCCTTGATTCCCCTATTAACTTGTTCTAATTTCTTTTATAATGCTACATTCTATGAGTTACCTATTTATCTATCAACCTGGAACCTTAGAATGCTTATATGCCTTTTCAAAGTTTATACAGGAGTAATGACATATCAAAATTGTAAGGGAGATAAACCATTTCGTCACCTAGAAATTCTAAGTCTTATATAATCAATGCATGGCAGAACTCACGTCCATTCCCAACCATATTCTCATTGTAAGCTATACCTCATCAAATGTAGCTCCTGACTACATATGACACCACAGCAATATTACAGAATCCTCAAGGTCAAAGGCTATAATAAAAATTTTATTCCCAGTCAGGATACAATTTCTATTATCTGGTTTATTTGGCAGAAAGGGGAGGGGGAGTTTACAACAACAAAAAAGAATTTAAATCAAAGAGAATGAAACCAGAGAGATCACTATTCAAGAAAGTTGGTGAAAAAAGAAATGTTGAAGTGTACCTAAAATATTAGTAGAGCAATACTAATGAGAGGGTAAGTCTATTACTGATGAATCAAACTAATTGACATCATTGTTGATACAAAATGAGAAAGCAGATGAAATAAGCTATAAGAAGCTTTATTCCTTTCGTGGAAGAAAAAAATTTAATGGAAAGTAAGTATAAATCAGCAACTTTTACATTTCCTCTTATCTTGACTCGTTTAAAAAAGACATAAGATTCTGTAGCCCACTTAATAATCCAGCCCCACTTTATCTGAGGAATGAGCCCAGAACAGAGGTGGGTGATGAGGAATACCGGTAATAGTGCAGAGAAGTACACTCATTTCAGAAAAACTAATTCAGCGAGATGGATGAATTCGCTTCTCCAATTCAGTCCAATGACAGGCTAATTTGAGTTTGTGAATGCCAAATTTTAATCACCCTTGATAACACCAAGCCCTTGCAGTTGAGGGTCTATTTACAGCCTTCAAGGAAGACTCTCATGACCTATCAATGGAAAGATAGCCGATCAGCCTTTGCGACTCCACGGCACAAGTAACTAAACATGATAGAATAGTCGAGAAATATGTCAGGATAACTCTGATTAGAATTTGAAATGGGCCTATAAAATGTGAGAACTGAATCTTTCTAATTATAATATATTTTCATAGGAAGCAAGCATTTTGAAATGGCATAGTTGGGGATAACAGATATTAAATCAAAGGTAGAAACTATTACACTAAAATGTGTTTTAATCTACAAAGAGATCAAATCAAGAGTTGCATTTAAAAACATGTTGGGCAAAAATTAACCTATAAAACTTGAGTAAAAGAAAAATCAGGGGAAAGCCGGGATGGCTCAGCAGGTTGAGCGCTCGCTTTGAAGCCCCGAGGACCAAGGATCGAATCCCGGCTCCGGCCCAGGCAGGACCCACATGCTGAACTGGGGAGTTCCCACAGTTTGGTTCTCTAGCTGTCTCTGTCTCTATCTCTCTCTCTTTCTGTCAAAAGTAAAATAAAAAAATAAATATGCACTGAAGATAAAATAATTACTCTCTATAAATATAAAAAGATTAAAAAAAAAAAAGAAAAATCAGTATTTTAACATAGACTTTATGGTAAAAAAAAGTATTAGGAGAGATTCAAATTAACAGTATATAGCAATAAAATCCCTGGTTTACAGATTATACATGCTTAAACCACCATACTGAGCAGTCAAGAAACCAAAATCCAAAAACTTGAAAATGTTTAAGATTTTCAGAGATCTAAATATAGAAAGAAGAGACCTCCTCAGCTGTACAGACCAAAATTGAAGATGTTCTTGTTTTCAATCAAGTTAACTTGCACATTTCACAAAATTCCAATCAAAATTTCAGCAATAATTCTCTTGGCAGTGAACAAAATAATTCTAAAATTTATCAGGCAAAATAAAATAGGAAGGAAAAAAAAAAGGTAAGATAATATTTTTTGCAAAAAGTCACTAAAGTGACACAAACCTAACACACCATTTAAAAAAGCACAAAATAGCAATCATGAAGAGAGAATGTTTCAAAAACAGAAATACAAGCCAATTGCATCTGGTATTATTTCTCTACCAGGCAAATGCCCCTGTCCCTTCTTTGGCTTACCCCTGCTCACCCTCTAAAATTTGGCTCAGGCCTCTCCCCTCCAGGAAGGATTCTCCAACTTGCTGCCTTGATGGATCCTCTGTACTTAAGGGAACCCTGGACGTACCCCTGTTGTGGCTCATGTCGCACTAAAGCACCCGTTCCTGCTTCTGCTCAGTTCCCTGAACGAGGGCTCAAGACTGTTTTTTATCACCTGAGCCTAGCAGAGTGTCAGGTACCTAAACTGAAATGGTCAAACAGACCAGAACACCCAGAAGCAGACTCAAGTGGTTTGAAGAATTTGTCTTATATAATGTTATCAATTAAATCTACCATTTATTCTTAAGCACCGCAAAACAGAGTAAGAAGATGGTGGCCTCTGTACTCATGTAATTCACAAATGGGCAATCTTGCCGATGAAACAGACAGCCACAGGTGAAAACAAGCAATAACGGGGTGTCCGTGGCACTGGGAAAGCAGACAGTTGGAAGGCCGTTACTAACCAATGCAAAAGGTACTGACTATGGGACTTACTAGGAAAATCGATCAGCCATTACTTTACTGATGGTAGGGAGCTAGAGCTTCAGAGCCCCACCTTAAGTTACCTCCAGTGAACCAGAATTAAACAGTATCTTTGCTCACATGGCATCTACTGAATGCTTATACTCTTATAAACAACATACGCTCCTTGCCCCTGAATCTCTTAGTTTGGGGGTTGGGGTGGGAGGTAGACAGGGTCCAGAAATGTCAGTTACAACAAGTATGGAAGAGCTGTGAAAGAGAAGAAAAATATACCATGACATCAAATAACAATGGATCTATGATCTGAAGAATGATAAAAGACATCACAAAGAGGAAAAACTAGCACATTTAAGCATACGCAATTCTTTAAGTTCTTGGTTCCCCCACCCCACCCACAAAACTTTTTTTTAAGAATAAAATAACAGCAGTAAATAAGAGAAATGGTGAAAACTTATATTCTTTTAGAAGCAGGTGCAAATTAATAAGAAAACCATCAAGACATGACTAAATGAACGAAAGAGACAGTAAGCAAATAATTCACACAAGCAAAAATATACCGGTACATTCTTTTCCCCATTCTAAGACACTGGAAGATATAATAGAGAATAACCGCTTTTCAAGGAAAACAAAGGAATGATACCACAATGAACATTTATCTTCACTTTGAGAGGCAATCTGATTTCAGAATGTTAAAAAGTGCAACTTAGAATCTACTAAGTAAAATGTTTGAATTCATCAAATAATGTGGTTAATATTTCTCCTACCCTTGTGAAGAAAACTGGATTAAATCAATGGGATTTTTTTTTTTACCTACCACATTGGTTAGATAAATGGTAATTGTTTTGAGGGTCATGTAATAAGGCCGTGTTTCCTACTTTATTTTAAATCCTGAAAAGAAGGTCCTGTAAGGTAGGTATCATTATCCCCATTTTATATAAATAATGTTCAGAGAAATGAAGCAACTTGCCTGGGTACTTCTAGCAAATGGCAGAGCTGAGTTTTAACTTCAAGTATAATTCTTTCCATTATAGGAAGTTGCCTACCTTTCCTTCCAGAAAGGAGCGAGAAATACACATCCATGCACTAGGGCAGCAGACATTGGTGTATAAAGAGTCATAAAAACATTTGTACCCTTTGGCCTAGTAATCCCACTTTCAAAATTCATCCAAGCAACAACATTTATATAGGAAAAAGATGTTAGCCACAGGGATATGCATTGCAGCAGAACTTGAAGATGGAACAAATTGTCAACACTACCTAACCAAATGAAAGGGGAAGCTAATAGGTCATGGTTATTTCAACTTCATGGAATATCATGCTGTCTCTAAAAAGGGTTGTGAAGACTTTGTTTCAGTCTGACTAATGTTAAGAATGTAAAAATGATGTATACATATGAATTGGGACTCTAGGGAAACTGAACGGGAAGCAAGCTGATTTATTTGGATGGCAGTTTCTCTTATCATTCTTGTGTTTATAAAATTTTTATAATAAACTTTTCAAAAAAAAACTAGTATCCGTTCTTTTTCTGTAAAACAGAATTAGTGGCACATACTTTGATCCCACAAATAATCTGGAAGAAGGAAATTTATAGACTCAAACTTGTTTACTGCAGTGTTTTTATAAAGAAAAAAAATCTGGAATTTACCTTTTCCCCAACAAATAGGAACATTAAGTAAATAAATTATGGTGCAGCCAATCAAAAGAATACTATAATTATTAAAATAATTTTGGAAATTACAGAACAATGTCACATGTTTAAAATAAGCAAAAAAGACCTAGAATTACATGACAGCTTTTTGCAGCTACATTAAAAAAATAATAAAATAAATGTATTGTTCAGATAAAAAGGGACCACTGACAATTTTAAGTGATGTTGTTAAGGTAATATGAATATGACAGTTTATTTCTGTTTTCCTAAACTTTCTTAAGTCTAGTTACTTTATAACCATTAATTTTGTAAAATGGGTGAACAAAAATCACTTTCAAGTTTAGCCGAAAAATAAATTAATTACCAATTTTCAGTCCATTTATCAAGTCTACCAATGGGTCATTTGAAAAGACCTCTGAACAGAGAGAACACCTGAGGATTTAAGGTGCCTCTCCTTCCATTTCACAGAAGAATGAGCTCTTTGAAAATGTTCTCTTGGTCCCTGTGATGGTTACAAAGCTCTACGACAGAACTGGCATCAAAGAACAAGCCACACATCTAAGCTCCATTTGGGTACCAAGGTTGTAGGAACTTGACCCCTACTGAAATTCAAGCAGCGACCAAGTGGGAAGGGCCCAACCCTTTCCCCTTTTAAGAGACTTGAAGGGGAAGCAAAGGAAACTTTTCTTTTTACCACAACTTGAAATGAATAGCTACCTTACATGTGATGGTAATAATTCATGCCTTTCAGTCTTAGACATCCTTTATGATCTTCATTCACTCTCATCCCCCAAACTTCACAACTCCCTCCTGCCTCAACTTTCTAGATTTGTTTTGTCACGTTAGACCTTATATTCTCTAATTTGAAATGGTTTCGTACAGATTTGGCACATCTTAAATCCCTCCCTCCCATGATTTCTGGGCTTCATAACCTACCTCCCTTAGCTCCCATGGTACTCCCATTCATGATTCCCCCTCAGACATCTGACTAATCCTTTTTCTCCCTATAAAAGACTCCATAATAGATAATCCACCAACATCCCCAGCACCCAATAATTAACTTCTCTTTCAACACTATAGACAGTTACCACAAGGGTGGTTCTCTGCTCTTTAAAAGCTTTAAAATCTATCTATGAAACTATATATAATCTGGCCAAACAAGTTTATCTCCATTAATGCTTCCAGCTAAATGGGTATTCTCCAACCAAATGACCTTTGATTAACAGGAAAGGGGCTTAACATAGAGTGATGTGTGCAGACAGTGAGAGAGTTCTGTTGTGGTGTCACCTAGACCTGTCTAAGACCAGATTCCTTCACATAGAGTGCCAGGAGAATCTGGGCTCCTACAACTTTCAACCATCTCTACTCAATTATTGTCCTTCGTCATCCTGAGCACTATCTGTATGGTTTCTCTCTTCCTTAAATAAATATTATCTTTCTTCTTGTTTTGAATCCTGCTATATTTTGCTGCCAACATAGTCTAATGCTTCCTGGGACACACAGACCCAAAAGTATTCTCTGAACCCTACCCACCCCCAACAATTCATCACCCAAATTCTTGAGAAGTCTGTCCTCACTTCGTCAGTATACACACTTACAAATACGATCCAATCTAATTTCTGTGCCTACCTCTAACATGATGCTGCTCTCTAAAAAATAAAGATCACCATTGACCTCCTAATGGTAAACTCAGGTTTTCCAGAAGCAGTTTCTCCACTTTGACACAATCCAGCCCTGAAGCCACACTACAGAAAACAGTGGTGGTAGCCTACTCAGCATCCTCTTACCCATCCTATGTCCTTCCAGAACCCATCTGGTTCAGGCACCCGTCATGCTCCAAGTGACATCCACGTGATTGAGAGAAACATGAAATGTTATCAATAAATAATAAACCAAAGCACTCAGAACTCCTTAGTTTTTCTTCTCTATTTTGATGAACATTTGCTGATTTCACACTATCCCAGGCAGATCTCTGACATAAGTTTTAAAACTTGTATTACTGATTTCATCCTCTGACAGCTGTGTGATCGTGATAGTTACAGCATTTCTCGAAGAAATAAAAAGCAGCCCATTCCCTAACTTCTTCCACCATGTTGGCATGTGCATATCACCAGCTTTTGTTCATACTTTCCCCTTGCCCTTCACTCTTTCTTTGGGTATCATGCTCCTTCCCCAGACCATCATGTTTCTTTGTCTGTGAACTAAGTACAATTGGCACAGACAATGACCTTCCTTTTATGCTTCCATTTGTCTGCCTCTGCCAAATAGTCTTTATTGGATTACCAAATAATTCTTTCAAAATTATCCCACTTAATTTTTACCATAACCTTATAAAATTAGTAAGACACATTTATCATCTTAAAATGGGAAACTGGGTCCCAGAAAGACTTAGGGAATATCCCAGTTTCCATGTGTGAAAGCAGCCCAGGCAGATCTAGAAGGTGTTCAGTGTGTCTGTATTTACTGAGCACCAACCATGTGGCAAGAACTCCGAGCCAATCGCCAAAATCACTGATGTAGGATGAAAAAAGAACGTCAGCTTGGTCTCCTGTGTGACCACTCATTATGTGGCTGTCAGAAGCTTTGAGCCTAAGCCTCTTCCTCTGTGAAATAAAGGTATCCGATGAAGATCTCTACTGGTCCTCACATCTGGTGTTTCCACAAGTGCTCTGTGAACCATGTGTCATCACAGTGACAGTTCTAACTCATGGAAAGGAAGGACAAGCCCATCTAGTCATCACCCAAGTAGTTAATGAGCATGTGCTAAGTAGCGGTCATGCTTTTGGGTGTTCAGGGAAACAAGTCCAGCATGGCCTCCACCATCATAGAATTTACCAGCTAGTGGGACGTGGCAATGCAAAAATATACAAAAAAAACAATCAAGATGATTTCCAGACACCAGAAAGGGTACAAATAAACCTCTCCCTGTGGGGTAACATCTGAGTGAAGATTTGATGGGAAGAAGTTTTCAGGCACATAAAAAGCAGGAAGAAGAGCATTCCCAGAGAGGACACAAAGTTCTAAGAGAAGTGTGGCAAGTCATTAGTTTTATTACTTAGAAAAACTAAACATTCAACTGCTTTGCTCTTCATTTTCTTCTGTGAATTAGCAGGTGATTATTGCCTTTCATCTGCTGGGAGAGTGTGAATAATAACCTGTCCTCCAGGAAATGAGAACATGCTTTTTTAGGTGCTAAGGATGGCTTCTTTAATTGACCATCAAGGACTATAATAAAAGAACCAAAAGATACAAGGAATGCCTTTGAGGCTAACAACAAAGGAGAGTATAGAGATCTATGAGCTTAATAAGAATGAGACAGGAATCAGAGGTAACTAGTAGCAGACACATCACACTACACCATGTGAGGGAGGGGCCAACATTTTGGAAGCCAGGATGTGGCAGACCATGGGTTGCCAAAGAAGATTGGACCCCAGATAACTGAATTTTCTAGTGTAAGAGATTCCTATACTTCAACATCCAGCCAAGGTGATGTAATGAGCTTACATGTTAAAGCCCACACTCTGATCTCAACACAGATCAAAATATAAATAAAAAATTATGAAAAGTGATGATGGTCTCTAAACTAAGAAAACCATAGTGTAAAGCAGAAACAGATGAAAATTCAAAGCAGGTAGGACTGCTGCCCAGGACTAGAAGAAAATTACAAAATGTTATTAAAAAACATAAGGACCTTCAATAAGTAGAGAGATATTCCAAGCTTATACAAGGGCAGATTCGATATCACAAAAATGTCTAATTTTCCCAAAGTAATCTATGATTTTTTTTAAGGTTTATTTTTATTGTTTTTGACAGAGAGAGAGAGAGAGAAATACAAAGACAGAGAGAAGGGGGAGGGCCCCAAACAGTCTCCATAGTTGCACATCATTGGTTTTTCCACATAGTTTCATTCCACAGGTGAGCATGGGGCTGCACAGGGCAGGAGTCTCACCCCAGTGAGAACTGAACTGGGGGCACTCTGGCCGGGGCCGGGATTTGATCCTCTGTCCCCGGGGCTGCAAAGTGAGCGCTTAACCCATTGAGCCATCCCGGCTTCCCAAGCTATGATTTCTTGATACAATTTCCATAAAAATCCTAGAGCTTTCACTTGACAAGCTGATCCTAAAATTTTTTTTTTTTAATATTTATTTATTTATTTATTTTTATTGCTTTTTGACAGAGAAAGAGAGAGATACAGAGACAGAGACAGAGAGAGAACTGAACTGGAGGAGCTCCCAGTTCAGCATATGGTTCCACACGGGCCGGGGCCGGGATTCGATCCCTGGTCCCCAGCGCTGCAAAGTGAGCGCTTAACCCACTGAGCCATCCCGGCTTCCCCTGATCCTAAAATTTACGGAAGATTTAGGCCAAGAAGACCTAAAATAATTTTGAAGAATAATAAGGTAGGGGAGCTCTACCTACAAGATAGCAAGAGTTACTATAAAGTTAAAGTGATTCAAATAGTGTTTCACTGAAGCAGAGAGAGGCAAGGAAACCAGTGGAGCACAGCAGAGCCCAGAAGCAAATCCATACCTATGAGGGCTGTCCGGAAAGTATCCAGCCATGTAACCATTCTCATTAGATTGGCAATACTGGGATTTTTCTGGGCAGTTCTCAAATATGGAGAGTTAGGGCATGATAGCAGTGGCCTTTCAAATTGGTAGAAGAGATGATATAGTCAATAAATTATATTGGAAAAATTATTTCCTGCCAGGAAAAATGAGACCAAATTAAGTTCATACCTGAGAACATTTATTGAAATGTACTTTAAATGAATAAAGGCCTAAATGAGAATAGCAAACCATAAAACATTTAGCAAAAACTATAGAAATGTTTTTCTTTAAACAGGATAAGAAGGATTTCTTAGATAATATTAACAATAACCTTTTACAAATTTGATTAGTTTAAAAATTAAAACTTCTATACCACAAATAATTCCATGAATAAAGTAAAAGACAAGCCACAGACTTTAGGAAAAGCGATATCACAAAGCATTTGCTCAACACAGGACTGGTTTCAAGAATGTATGAGCATCGTCTATAAATAAATACAAGACAAACCCAACAGAAAGCCAAAAGGGGGTACACAAAGGTAATTCACTAGAGGGAACTGTAATGACCAGCAAATACAGGACAAGCTGCTCTGTCACACTTGTAATACTAATCATAAAGGAAATGCAATTTCAATCCATCAGTAAAGAGCAATGCATACTCCTCAGATTGGTTGGAAACAAGAGATCTGACAAGAACAAGTGTGAATGAGGAGGATGAGGAAAATTTGTAGTTCTCATATGCAAGCAGGAGTAGACATGCAGGGCAATCACTTTGCAAAGCAATCAGGCAGTAGGCAGCAAGGGTCCGAATGTGCCTGCCCTTTAACACAGCAAATCCACTTCTAGGTACACGGCCAAGATGAAGCTAGCTACACACAGCAAAATGAGACACACATAAAGTTGGTTACAAAGCACTGGTTTGTCATAGGAAAAGAAGAGGAGAAAATCTAACTAACCGTCCATCAATAAGACAATGGGTAAATAACTTGCAGTATTTTTAAAAGGTGAGGATATTACACAGTAGTTAAAATTAAAGAGCTTCAGTTAAACATCTCAACACACACTGTTGAGTAAAAACTAAGGATGATATATGCAATACAAAAATACTGATATAGGGAAAGCCGGGATGGCTCAGTGGGTAAAGCGCTCACTTTGCAGCTCCAGGGACCGAGGATCGAATCCCGGCCCCGGCCTGTGCGGACCCATATGCTGAACTGGGGAGTGCCCCCAGCTCAGTTCTCTCTCTGTCTCTCTGTCTCTGTGTATCTCTCTCTCTCTCTCTCTCTCTCTCTCTGTCATAAATAAATAAATAAAAAACTTGAAAATTAAAAAAAAATTCTACAAAAATACTGATATAAAAAACTTACACACACAAAAAAACATTTTTGAATACCTGCATATCTGAAAAATGTATGAAAATATGGATAGATGGCTAGGAATGATTGTTTGACAGCGTGAGGATTGTGGTTATTTCTGAGGAGGGATAAAAAGCGAGCTTGAACTATATTTGCATGGTTGGGTTTCTTAGGCAAACAAACAAACCACATAGCTAAAGCAAAATAACAAAATGTTAAGGTTTGATAAATCTGGATGGGCATTTGTTACAAAAGCCTCTGACCTTTAGGCAAAAGTTTGACATGTTTTATAAAGGTTTCATGTTTATTTCTTTTAGCGAAATTCCCCTGTGTCAGGGATGACTTTATTCAACTTGCCCTGTTTTATTGGTGATAGAGGATCATGGCCTCCAAGTTAGAATTAGATTGACATAAACATCTTTACAATATTCCTTATAGAACTACATTATACGAGATATGATGCCTACCATACATGCACATCATGGAGGTGAGAAAAAAAAGTGTGGGGGGGGGAACACACTGAATTTAGTCCTACGGTGGTTCATGGAAGCGTATCATTGAGAAAAAGCTATTGCAGAAGCACATCAAGGTCCAACATCAGGGGAATGATCAATTATCACGGTACAACCATAGCATGATATTCTGCCCAATAATTAAAAATCGTGTTTTCTAAGAATGTGGATGACATGGAAGGGTGGCAAACCTTACAATTTTCTGTATAAAATTAACTGAAAATCATGTAAAGCAGTAGCATATTTTGAACCATGGAAACACATAGAAAATAAAGTCCTACAGAGCTCCCTGAAGCTCTCACTGTTTTCTCCTTCTAATTCATTGTTATGTGCTTCCCCAGACTTTTTCAAATGTGCATTTATTCCTTTTTATATTTAGAAATAAATCCATTAAAGACACATTAAAGTAGAGAACAGCAGTCTACCTCTTCTCTAATGTAAAAGAAATTATAGTTTACCAAAGGCACTTTTCTCAATGTCTTAGACGTTAACTGGTATTTTCTCTTCTGTTCTGACACATGCTGTATCCGCTTTAAGTTTTAATCTTAATAAAAAAAAATATGATATGCTGCTCATTTACTTAGACATTAGAATGCACCGCCTGTGGCATCACTTTCTACTCTGATAAAGAGGATCACTCTCTTATCTGATCTTCACAGGCTCTCTCACCAATCTTCCCAGCTAGACACTTGTGTCCTGGCAGGTGGATTCTTCAGTACTAAGAAATTTGGCACTTAGAAATGTTAGTAATGTTATTCTTTAAAAAGAAGAAAAAGTAAACTGAAGGATCTAATTAGGGAACAGTTGTGTTCCCTCTTTTCAGCTGTTCTTTTAGAGATACACAGGAAAAGAGGAAGGAAGGGAGGAAGGGAGGGAGGGAGGGAGGAAGAAAGGAAGGAAGGAAGGGCAAGAGGGAGGGAGGGAGGGAGAGCAGGGAGGAGTGGGAAGTGGGTGAGGCAGATTAGATCAACTACCATAATTCAAATGCTCTCCAAAGCCACTGGTTACACTTGTAGTACAGAGAGGCTGCAGCAGACACTTCACTTAAAATTAAGAAAAGAATGAGGGCTTTATACCAAAATTAAGAAAGGAATTTGAAGTCAGATTGGGGTGGTTGTGACCAGGACAGGAGACTCATTTAATATGCTGGTTCTGCTTCCTGGCTTTTAAGATGGAACTATAATAATGACAACGTGAGCCTGAATTGTTTCTGTCCAGCATGGGGGCCTTGGGGAGTCCTCCCTTCCCTAGTCATTGCAGTTCTGGAAGGGCTGCTAGCTGCTGGCTTCTGCATGGGAAGTAAGCCTTACTCTTATCAGTACCCCCTCCCCTGGCCACCACAATCGATCAGGGGTAGACACGTAAGCCAGGGCTGGCCCTGCAGAGCTTTTCCATGGGATGATTCAGGTTGAAGCTGCAGGAAAAAAAGAGGTCTTGTTTTGGGGTCATGTGTCTGAAAATGAGCGATCTTCCCAGCCAGATGGAGAAAGATTAGCAGCGATAGGCTAGAAGGAATATAATAATACGAATAGAAGGGGACAGACAGATCGTGAGTGAGCACAAGAGGCAGGGCAGTGCCCAGGCAGGAATCAAGGTACAGGGACAACAGAGTGGGGAACAGCTAAGATAAGGTGACCAGACGTCCCGCTTTTGGCAGGACAGTCCCGATTTTTAACAATTTGTTCCGCGTCCCGCGGCGTTTTAAAAAAGTCCCAATTTTTGGAAAGAATGCACGACAAGCTAGGGAACGGCGGGAGATAGACCAAATTTTTAATCAAGAACCCCCCACCCCGTCAATGGTGTCCCGCTTTACCAATGTTAAAATCTGGTCACCTTAATCTAAGAGCAATGAGGGGACTAGAGAATGAGAGTAAGGGAAAAGCTGGGTTACTGACTTGAAGAAAGGCTATACTTATTGTTTCACCCCATTCAGACTTCTTATTTGGCTTTGCTTTGAGTTTTGCTCCTCACTCTTCCTGGTGGAGCCACATTGATCCTAAGTAGCTACTGTATCTTTATTGCCAAAGTCTTTGGGTGACAACTCTGGAGGGGGCCACGAAATTATAAATATTATTAATATTTCCCAGGAATAACATAGTAAAGTATCATTCTTAAATGGCAGCCAGAATCAACTCAGCTGACCAGAATCTTGACAGAATGAGGTAAAAGCCAAGAACATGCCATAGGGCTGCAGGAATAAAAAAAATATCTTCATGTTTCCTGACCATTGATTGGCTGACAGATGGAATTGTGGCCCATACTGGCTAACAGAATCTGCCATAGTATTTTGTACTCTGAGGCTAGAAAAAGAAACTGTCCCTCTTACTTCTGGGGCTGCTAAATCAGGTTGATTTACGTCCAGAACTGTTGCAATAATGCTGCTTACCCTACCTTGCCCTATACTTGACATCTGGAGGAATTCAGTGTGAACAGAAAAAATTGTGGCTAGCTCAGGTAGAGAAATGTGACACACAGAGTGAGAGTGACAGAAACCGGATTACATCCTGTAAACCTAGAAGACCAGCCCTTTGCCTAGACTTTTCAGTTATGCAGACCCCTAAGTTCCTTTTGCTTAAGCCACCGACAGAATTTGAGTCATGTCAAACTCAAAAAATCCTGTTTACTGGGATGTCAGGATAGCTCAACAGGTTGTGTGTTCTCTTTGCAAACGCAAGGTCCATGGATCAAATCCCAGCCCCAGCCCATGCAAACCCATATGCTGAACAGTAGGCAACTGGTAACAGCCGAGCCCCACAGCAAAGGTTCTCACCTCCCGTGAGGGAGGACCTCGGTTCGATTCATGCCCTGTGTGGCCCACATCCACCTGTGTGGAATGAAACCACGTCACAATTAACGTTATACAACTATGGAGACTGCTCTGGGCCTTCCCCCTTCTCTCTTTCTCTCTCTCTCTCTCTCTCTCTCTCTCTCTCTCTCTCTCTCTCTCTCATTCTCTCTCTGGCTCACCTTCTCTCAAACAATAAAATAAATCTTTTTTTTTAATCCTGATTAAGATTTGTTAGGCCCACATCTAAGATCAGTCTTATATTCTGGAAACGTGTAATTTTGTGATTCTTCAGAGATTCCCAGCTCTCTTGCTGCCCCCTACCCATATGCAATAGATTTCATAAGCTTGGAGACAAAATTTTCCACTTCCTTTTGTAAACACAGGTTTTATACCAGTTAGCTGTGTCTTTTGTACTACATGGAGCCCCAGTTAAAATTCACAGAAATTCACAAGAGGCCAAATATGTCCTTGACTGACAGCTACATCTAGGTGAATGAAGTAGGGAGAAAAATCACTCTAAGCCATTTTGGAAGATGAGAAAACAGAAGAGTATTCACATAATGTCTACCAATCTCTTTCAGACTCTGACAAGATTCTGGGGCTATATCATAACAAAAATGATAAAATTCAAAAGCTATCAAAACTTTCTGAAAAGTGTTAAATCTTACAAACAACCAAATAAAAGACAACAAAAAAGAGTAGGTACTTGTCCCAATGATGGCGTTACTTCCCTTGGCCTCTAGAGGTCACGGCTAGCCAATGCAACCCCTTCTACTAAGGAACAGGTTTACTTGGCTTCCTTAGACTAGAATTTTGCAAACTGCTTCCTGGAGCCGTAGGACTCTGGTGGGTTACCGCTGGGCCTTCACTAGGATGAGGGGCAGGCAAGAGAGCACAGGACATTGGGTTAGCATCCTGCATAGGCCGGAATATCTCTTCTTTAAAATTATCTTTTATGTATTGGGCTCCCAAGGAAAATTAAATTGAAAACTATTTTTAAAAAATAAAAAACTAACTGCTTTAACTTATAACTGCCTTTAAAATTTTTAGAAACTAACTGCTTCAACTCTCTCAACAGTATTAATCCAGGTATTGAGTTCTTAGGTAGCTCAGGTATTAAGGCTCTAAGATAATAGAAGGTACCAATGGCTTCACATAGATGGAGGTAGCCTCTGGTACTGAAAATTGCATTCAATGTATTGATCTAAAAGGGCAGCTTCTTCTGCCACGCTTTTACTAGAAAATAAGTTTCTGCTCATCTTACTCTCTAGAGCAGGGGTGTCCAAACTTTTTGCTTCCCTGAGCCACATTGGAAGAATTGTCTTGGGCCACACATAAAATACACTAACACTAGCTGATGAACTAAAATAAATGAATACATAAATAATCACACACACAAAAAATCTCATAATGTTTTAAGAAAGTTTATGAATTTGTTTGGAGCTGCATTCAAAGCCGTTCTAGGCTCTATGCAGCCTGTGGCCACAGGTTGGACAAGCTTGGTCTAGAGCGTGCACAAAGGATGAGCTCTGCTTTGGTCAGAAGTGAAATAAAGTGAGGCCAGGGCACCAGCGCCGCCTCTGGAGTTTAATCACGTGGGCTTATCACAGTCTTTTTTCATTTTTTTTTTTTTAATTGTTTGAGAGAAGGTGAGAAAGAGAGAGAGAGAAGGAAAGAGAAGAGGGCCCAGAGCAGTCTCTATAGTTGTACATCATTAGTTGTGACGTGGTTCATTCCACACACGTAGATGTGGTACCACGTGGGGTGGGAACCAAACGGGGGGTCTCCCTCATGGGAGGCAAGAACCTTCAGCTCCATCTCAGGCGTTACCACTTGTGGCACAGTTCAGCGTATGGGTTTGCATTGGGCTGGGGCTGGAACTTGATCCCCTGACTTCATGGTTGTAAACACTCAACCTGTTGAGCTATCCCAGCATCCCTATCATAGTCTTGATATGACATTCTGCCATTAGAGATCAGAAGCTCAGCATTCAAATAAACCTCTGTTGTCCCAACACAGAGACACCCATACATAAGTAACATTTCTTTAAGGCATTCCCTTTACATGTGACCAAACGTGCGCGCGCGCACACACACACACACACACACACACACACACACAACACCTGCACTAGCCTAGCATTCTTTGGTGCAAAGGTGAGATAAAAAGAGATGATGAGGAAGCACTGTGAGCTTGTTAATTTCACAACTCTGTCCTTTTCCATCCCAGAAAAAGCCTTAAAGGAGAGGGAAGAACCTCTAGTTCTTTATTTACTCTCCATCTTTGAAGCAGGCTCTCTTTTCTCCCTTACATTTAGATTTTGTTCTTCTGCTTGAGGTAGTAAGTTCAGGGAATTTTCAAAGAGACAAAAGCAACTCAAAAGAATATAAATGGCCAACTCATGCAAATTTCTCCTGCTCCATTTCTCCCCAATTCAGGAATGTCCTTTGTTTTCTCCTGGTATGTTTCAGCTTGCTGACATCTCTGGTTGGGCAGTAATCATCCAGGCAGTGCCCTTACAATGCAATGACAATCAGTTACCGAAAATGTGCAGGCACTGATAACAGGCACTGGGAAGGGTCAGAAATAAGAAGATAGTCCTCTCAAACAAGTGCACGGCCGCTGCTGCTGACCTTGGCTTAAGATTGCATCCAAAATATTTATGAATTTTCCATTGTGAAATAGAGAAAAGCCAAGTGAAATCCTAATAAAGGATCATTCTGGAAAGGGGAGAGGGACACTTTATTGTTTAACTAGTATTCCTGCAGTTAAATTAAATTTTTTCAGAAACATCTTTCCTTCCACTTGTCTCCGATCAGCCAAGAGGAAGGAGGTGCTAAGGGGGAAGTAAAACATGTCGTTAGGTTTATTCCTTCTTTCAGGATGATTCCATTGTTTTCATGGACTTGCATAACTAAGCCAGGTACATGTAAAGAATGACACACCAAAGATTTTAGTAAACGTGTAACAACCTGAATACTTTATCCCCAATACATTCCCTGTCAAGGGGATAGCAAGCATACAAATATGAAAGCAACCACAGCAGCTACTTTTGATTGAGTGCCTACTATAATCCAGGATATATATCTTGCAAATACTAATTAAAATAAAGCTGCTGTAGGTATAGTAATATAAACTAAGAAGAGTATAGGACAAGAAGTATTACTTATGATAAAGAGGCATATGGTCTCTGCCCATAATAGACTTAAATGAGAAATCAGTGATAAAGACAACTAGAAAACCTCCACATGTTTGAAAATTACGTGATGTATTTGTAAAGAACCCATGAGTTAAAGAAGTAATGTTTAAAGTTTGAAGGAAAAACCATGAAAATTCAGCATGTCAAATCTATGGGATAGAACTAAAACAGAGTTTAGAGGAAATTTCATGGTTTTAAATGCACATATTAGAAACATGTTTAAAATCAATTATTTAAGCTTTCTTCTCAAGAAGCTAAGAAAAGGTGGGGGGTGAAGTGGAAATGAAAAGCATACATTAGTGAAATATAAAAGAGAAAATCATCAAAGCAAAATATTGGTTCTTTGAAAAATTAATTAAAATTGATAAGTTCCCTGCAAGACTGATCAAGGAAAAAAGAGAAAATACAAACTACAACTATCAGGAATGAAAAAAGGACATCACTACAGATATTTAAATATTACAAGAGAACCTTATGAGCAATTTTATGCCAATTAATTTGTCTAGTTAGATGAAATAAGCAAATTGCTTGAAGATACATCTTATCTAAACTGACACAAGAAAATAAAGACAAGTAAATATTTCTACATTGTTTAAAGAATCAGAATCTATGATTTAAAACCTACTCACAAAGTAAATTACTGGCCAGATTGGCTTCAGTAGTAAATTCAATCAAACACTCAAATATACAAATAATACCAATCACACACAAAGTCATTCAGAAAAAGAGATAAAGGAACACTTCTCAATTCATTTTATGAGGCCAGCATTACCTGGATACCAACATTCAACAGGTTTTATAAGAATAAATAATAAATAGAGATATAAAATGCCTAAAATAATGTATCAGCAAATAGAATACAGCAATATATGGAAAAAAATTATATATCATGACCAAGTGAGCTTTATCCTGGAAATGCAAGGTTAGTTTCACCTTCAAAATCTATTGAAGAAAGATATACTTCATATGCATGAATTGAAATACTCATTATCAAGATGTTGGTTATTCTGTCTCTCAAAATTAATCTACAAATTCAATGTAATCTTACCAAAATTTTAATATGTTTCTTTTTTGACATTTTATCATATATTTCTCATAACATGTAATATATAACTCCCTATGACCCAGCAATTCCATGCCTAGATCAATATCAAAGGAAGTGCTTTGAAAATACTTGTATAAGAAAGTCCATAGAAACTTGTTCATAATAGCTTAAAACAAGAAACTATCTGTCCATCAACAGAAAAAATGACTTAAAATGTTTATTATATTCATATAATAGAATTCCATACAGCAATACATATTTTTAAAAAACTGACAAACATGACAACACAGGTAAATCTCAAAATCATTACAATCAGCAAAAGAACAAAATGCAAAATAAATATTGCATGGTTTCATTTATATAAATCCCAAGAACAGGTACAAGTGATCCCTTGTGACATAGATAGAGGAGTATGAATATGCACTGGGAAGAGTATGAAAGAAATTTCTGTGGGGATCTGTAACTGGCTGATTTATAAAAACTAATTGAAGTGCACACACTGAAGACTTGCTCATTTTACTTTATGTAAATTATGCTCAATTTCAAAAGTGATAACAAGAGGCTATTTTGACCAACTTTATGCCAATGTATTTGAAAATTTAGTTGAAATGGATAAATTCCTTAAAAACTACATTTAACAAAATTTAAACAAGCTTGTATCTATTAAAAAAGTTTAATCCATTGTTTAATTCTTTTCTAACAAACGAAACTCCAAGCAACTGGCTTCACCAGTAGATTTCTTCCAAGCATTTAAAGAAGGAATAACAATATCACACAAATTACAGCAGAAAATGGAAAAATGGGGGCAGGGAAGAGGCATTTTTAATTGGTTTTATAATGTCAACAAAACCTTGATGCCAAAACTTGACAAAGGACATTTTTAGAAAGAAAAACATTAGGCCATTCTCTCTCACGTTTAAGATTTTAGGCACAGGAAAAAGAAAACGGAAAAAAAACAAAAAGATTTCAGGCACAGAAATCTTAACAAAAAATTAGCAAAATCAAAACTACCAATCAGTACATAGAAGATAATACATCAAGACTAAGTTAGGTTTATTCCAAACATATCAGATTGGTTTAAATTTGAAAATCCATCATTGTAAATTGCCACATTAATAGAAAAATTATCTGATCAACTCAATAGATGAGCAAAAGCTTCTGATAAAATTAAATACCCATTAGTTTTTAAAATCTTTAGCAAATTAGGAATAAAAAGTAACTTCCTTGATCTGAATTTATATCAATCTTAATGATTAAATTCTGAAAGATATGTAGATATCTAGAAAAATACAAGGAGCTATGACCTCTTTTATTTACCATTGTACAGGAGTCCTGATGAATGACATAAGGCATAAAAAAGGTAAACAGCATGAGATTTGGAAGTGGAGAACTACAGTATGTCAAACATCATAATTATGTGTGTAGACAACTAAGGAATCTGTAAATAGAATTACTGAAAGGATGTAGCAAGATCACTGAATATAAGATCAGTATAAAAAATTATGCTATTTTTAATATAAGCAAAAAAACAACCTAAAATGCAAATATATATGTATATATGCATGTGTATGTATGTATATGTATACTTATGTATATGTGTATGAACATACACACATATACACATACACACACAGCCATTGTCAATATAATAAGAACAGTTACATGGCTGGATACTTTCCAGACAGCCTTTGTATACTTTTTATAAGACCATCAAAAAATCATTATCTAGGTGAAAATTTTAACAGGTATACAAGTTTTCTACACAAAGAATTATAAATATTACTAAACTGAAGAAAAGGTAAACAAGTGAAGGAATATAGCATGCTTATGGATTGGAAGCTTAAATGTTATGAAGATGTCACTTCCCAAACTCATCTATAGATTCAATGCAATCACCAAAATACTAATGGGATTTTTGGAGGTGTTTTGGTTTGGGGTTTTTTTTGTTTTGTTTTTAGGAAACTGACATAGATAGATGATAGATAGATGATAGATAGATAGATATAGAGATAGATAGATAGATAGATAGATATAGAGATAGATAGCAAAGGGCCAAGATAAACTCAAAAAGAACAAAGTTGGAACTATTAGATAACAAAATTGTTTGTAAAAGTTTAGTAATTAAAATGATGTGGAATTGACATGAGAATATTACATATAAACCAGAGGAAAAAAGAGAATTCTTAAACAGACCCGCAAACATGCTGGTACTTGATTCATGACAAAGAACAAAGGTGTTACTGCAATTCAGTGAAGAAAGGATGGTTCTTTAATAAACTTTGCTAGATTAAATGAATATTTATATAAATAAAACTTGATAGTTAATACTCTTTTGTCCATTTTATAGAGGAAGACACTAGAACCCCAAGAGCTAAATGATGGAACTAAGATCCCATAGCCAATAAACACACTACATAAGATGCTGTAGGTCCAGGGTATGGGCCAAGAAGTGCTTTAGATACATTATTTCATTTGATTAGTCTTTCATCAAAATTTTGTACATAAGGAAACAAACTCCTAGAAGTTAAATAACTTTCCTAAATCAGTGATAGGCAGAATAGTGACAACCTCCCCACAAAAAAGTGTGCATGCCCTGATCCCCAGAACCTTCAAACATGTTACCTTACATGACAAAAGGAATTTTGTGGATGTGCTAAGAATCTGGAGGTGGGGAGATTATCCTGGATTCCTGGAATATCTCTACGGGCCAAATGAAATACAAGGGTCCTTATAAAAGGGATGCAGACACATCAGGATCAGAAGAGATGTGACCACGGAAGAAGAGGTAAAAGGGAGGAAGACATGGATGAAGATGTCACATTGCTGACTTTGAAGAAGGCAGAAGGGGCCTAGAGCCAAGGAATACAGGTGACCTCTAGAAACTGGAAAAGGTCAGGACACGGGTTTTTGCTGAGAGCCTCAGAGGTAGCACAGAACTACTGAGATTTTAGCCACTGAAGCCATTTAGACTCCGGACCTCCAAAACTGTAATATAATAAAATTCCATTGTTTTAAGTCATTAAGTTTTTGGTAATCTTTTACAGCAACAATAGAAAACGAATATACATACCCAACTAGAATTCGCTTCCTGGTTTTTCCATCTGCAGAGTCTAAGAGTTTAATCACAAGGTGGGCATAGTAGTTATCATAATGGGAGGCAAAGCGAAAGCATTTATCACAATGGTTTGCTCTGCAGAAATCTTTGGTATTGCCTAATTGATCATGGTATCTCTAAAATGGAAATAGACAAGCCAACTACAGAAGCCTTATTTGCAGTACATAGCTGTTACATACATTCTTACCAACTGACAGAATCCTCATGAAGTGAGAGATCCCTGAATGACCTTGAACTCTTCTTTCAAATATATGTATATACATAAGTATACAAACATACATGTATAATGGACACACATATTTGCATATGTGTGTATATACATACACGCTCTGTATGTTTATGAATATCTAGCTATGCAATCAGATAGACACGTGTACATGTGTGTACTCATGAATATATTTGCATATACATTCATGAAGTATCCTCGAAAGAATAGATAAACTGTTTAGAAAATTGCTTGCAAGGAAAAGAACTGAGTTCCTATAGGGGGAAAGGATAGCAGGCTTTTAGTTTTACACTTATACACCCCATTGTACCTTTTCAATGTTGACCCATATAAGGGTTTTGCCTGTTAAAATATACACACAGAAAATACAAAAATTAAAAGAATTCTCCTATTTAAACCTCCACCAGCAAGAGTCAAGAGAGACTGCATGCATTTTTCCCAGGACCCTCCACCATGTTTCCACCAACGCTCTGCTTCTTCACTCTCCGCCTTGAGCCCGTAAGGTCGTGTCTTACTGTTGTGCACTTTTGTCCCTGTTCACCACCGCAAGCCCAGGCCCACCAGGTCAGCCCTGGGCCCCCAGACACTCATGCCCACAGCTCTGCGTGGGCAGAGGTCCTCCCCCTGCTCTCTCCTCCTCCCACCTGCTTCATTTTCCTCCGTATCATTTACACCCCTACACTTAGTATGTTACTTCCTTATCTTGATCCCCGCCTGTCTCCCTCCACCAGGAAGCAGCTCCCGTAGGGTGGGCGGGCCTGTGTGCTGTGCACACACCGGTGACCCAACACATACAAGAACGCCTGGACACAGCAGGCTCCCAGGGGAATGAGAGAGGCAGGGAGTGGCAGCGCCAGTGAGTGATCTTTCCGGGCTGTGCTGGGAAACCCTTGTTTTGCCAGCACCTGTGAAGACGTGAATGGGCAGGGGGAGGTTTATTCCTTAAGGTCCCCCATCCACCTGCCTGACAAGGACAGATCGAGACAAGACACTGCTGCTGAGTCACATCCCCTCTGTTACAGCTCAGATCCCCTCCTGCCATTTCTGCACACAGCATTTGGAGCAGCAGGAGAGCAGCAAAGGAAGGAAGGAAGGAAAGGAAGGAGGAAGAGACAGACAAACAAACTGCCAGAAGCCAACTAACTGGCCTAGAGGCCAAGGTGCAGGGGAAGGGGCCCTGGGAAAGCACTCATGTGAGAAAATAAGCGCAAGGACAGTCACACACAGCAGGTGGCAGAGCACCCTGCACAGCTTATAAGGAAATTGTACCATTTCCTAAAGGGAGCAAAAAACACCTGCAGAAAGAATAACTGGTGATACTTGGAACAGCTGCATGATTTGTGTTAATCATGTAAAGTTTCCCAGCGGATGAGGTCCTAAGCTTTTTTCTATCCGAACATACCCCTAAAATAGGTTTGTTTATGAGACTATCTATGAAATATTACTGAATCACTCCATAAACATTTACTGAGTGCTCTTCTAGGCTGGGCACTGTGCTGTCCCTGGGGACACATACTCAATGAGACGGATGGATGGGACTTACATTCTAGCATGGAAGTAATACCAGCCACCAACAGGTCACCTGCACCCAGATCCTGCTGTTTCAGGCTGCGTTTTGTCACGTAAATAAATTGAGAGCACCTGGGAGACCGCCCTGAAGGTGGGCACAGGGGGCAGGGGGCTGGCAGACAGCCTTGCAGTCTCCTCTGCCTCTGACTGACCCTCACAATGCACTTCGCGTGCCTGCTGCACACAGAACATGCTTAGGACACCATCTGGGAACTTCTCAGAGAGGCAGGACCTCAGGCCTCGTCACAGAACATAATCAATCCATGCTTCCACAAGAATCCCGGGCTAGGTGTGCCCACTGGAGTCTGAAAACGACTCTGGGCCTGCTTCTCACTGCCAGTGCCTGCCCCATTCCCACCTCTCTGTCGGTCTAGCAGGGGGGCAAGCCAGAACAATGCCCTCTCCCTCACGCAGGGGTCCCTGGCCATGGCCGCAGGGAGTGGCTGAATCGGTGCCCAGATCCCTCCACTCTTGCCACTGCTAACTCTGTGCTGTGCAGTTTACACGTGCCCAGAGCTTCCCACAGGCATCAGCTTGGTGGCTCTCTGTTGGCTGCCTTCTCTTCCCCAGGGCACTTCGCCACTTCTACCCACATGCCCTGCACCTCCCAAGTAAATTGCTTCCCACCACAGGGGTGCTCTGAAGGGAGCCCCAGCTCAGACAGCAGGTCCCTCTGAGGAGGTGACATGCACGCTGAGGACTTGAGGATAAAAAGGAACCACCTGGTGAAGAACTGGGAAAGGTGATCTTCAGGCAGAGGCCACATGGAGTGAAAGGCCAGAAGCTGGGGAAGGAACATGCTGAGCTCACGAGCCAGAATGCAGCCTAGTGTGGCGGTGGCTGGAGCACAGTGGGAAGTGAGGTAGAGAACGAGGAGGAAAGCCCAGAGCAGAAGGGGTGGCATCATCAGCTGCACTAATGCAGGGGATGCACGGCATGGCTTGGACGCATCCAATAGGAGCAATGTTGGTAGAAGGTCAAAGGCAGGTGGAAGAGTCTTAACTTCATTGCAAAGTCTGCCCTGAAGTTAGCCATGAACGGTTGCAAATATGCACATGTTCATCCAACTCCTGAGTAATGCCATAGAATTAAGCCTATCCTCCAATCTTACCTGTCACTGATATGACCACAGAAAGGATGCAGAAGCAAGTGGCTCCACCAAAAATGTTTGGTCCTGGTGTGAAAAATGACCCAGCTCAACACCTGGCACAGAGTAAGTACTCAGTAACATTAGTAACGTTTCTGTCCTGAAAAATCTGGTACCTGTTCACAGAGAAGGAAAGATGATTAAGGTAATTACTTCCTGGCTTTCCTTTCTGGACTTAGCTGATGACCATTCATTTAGCAACCATGAATTCAGCATTATCTACCTACAGGCAGGCCCAATGCTGAGCACTGCGGATTTCAGGATGGGCAAGATGAGGTTACAGAAGGTCAAAGCCCTGGACACTGATTCTACGTGTCACACACACACTGGTGACAAGAGCTTATGCAACTACTGAAAGAAGAATCTGACCTTTTCATGGGAGTTTGGGAAAGCGTCAGAGAAGCAGCAAAATAATAAAACTGGCATTTGAGTCACTTAAAAAAATGAGTAAAAATTTATCAACAAAGGCTAAGAGGGAAAAGAACTGTATTTACCTGAGGACAAGTTCAAGAAGGCTCAAGTCCAAACCGCATGAGTGACAGGAGGGAAGGAAGGGGCACTCATCCAAGCATGACTTGGTCAAGTGGCTCCTCCAGCTCCCTCCGCTTCAGAATTCCTGGAAGCCTTTCACATGTGCTCTGTGACCAAGGTGTGATATGTGGCACTTCCTCATCGGATTTGATCACAATAGCGCTTTCTAATGTTTTCACTGTTTTTAGATTAGCTCCAGATGAGAAATAGTATCATAGTCCACATTAGGGAAGAGACTTGTGTGCCAAAGCCAGGAAGTGACAATAAGAAAGTAAAATAGGTTTTTAAGAAAGGACTACCATATGATCCCACTGATGTTTTTAGAAAGTTAATTCTAATAGGAGACCATTTGCCTGAACTAGGACAGCGGCAACAATAGGATTTTAAAAGATCCCATAATCTCTGCCAAGAACACATCCTAATCTTAGGAAACCCTTCCTGCCAACAAGTTCCTCATTGTATCTAACTTGAGCCCTCCCTCCTGCAGATTAAATCCATCTATCAACCCTGCATCCTTCTTTACATTTAACGTCATTTTCCCAGACTAGTACTGTAACATTTTCCTGCTTTGCTGACTTCACCGGAATACTCACTAAATAAATACCAATACACCAGAGAAACACAAGCAGTAAACACCAAGAACCAGTTGATTTCCAAACTCAAACACTTTTTTAAATAATGAACAACTCTGCTTCCTGTTCATTTGTTCCAGGGTCTCTTCCTTTCTATGTATAAATATTCTATCTAGATATAAATAGGCTCTTTCTTCTAGATACTGCCTCTTCTTTCGTATGACTATTTTGCCTCCTGAATACACACTATTTTATTGCCCGTGAATATTTGCACACAACAGACTGTGCTGTCCAAGGGCTGGGCTGTGTGCATGTCTCTTTAATGTCCAGTGAGAATCAGGTCGGAACTTAGGGGCGCTGGGATCCACCATCCTCTGCCATATGACTTTGTGTAGGGCACCTTTTGTGTCCCGTTGGTGCTTCACCCTCCAGGCTTGTAATATGAAGCTGGCTAGACGATGTAATGTCTAAAGCTATCTCTGTACTACCTCTGTGAGTCTGAGGATTGCTGTCTCCCCCTCTCAGCCCTCCCATCTATAAAAGGGGTGCCGGGCCTCTCGTGGCCCCTCTCATAGCGCCACTCTTGCACATTCACAACAGAAAATCACCCAGCACCGAATATTTGGTGTGATCTAACTTTGCCAGCCTCTCCTAGGTGAAGTCCAGATATGTAACCTTTCTGGTCTATGCCACCTGCTCAGGCGACTGCACACAGCCTTTCGTTCTCTTAGGAATAACAAAGGGACACAGTCCCCAAAGACAAGTAAGCCCTATGCACCTATCTCCCCACAGACCTCCCCCCCCCCCCATCCTCCTGAACCCTGTCAAGCAACGAGGCAAGACCGGAAAAGGCAGATAAACAACCCAAGTCAGGAGAGAAAGCATTCGAGTTAATGCAGATTATAGCTCATTGTCCTAGAAGTGTCCTATCAAGCCCACTGAGGGTTCTTTCTAAGTTTCAGTCAGCTTATGTAAGTGGAAATTTATGTGAAAACTCAGATTCCCCATTTTCCTTGAAAAATCTGAAGACCCACCTATGCCAGGACCCCATCCATCACCTTGCTGGCCCCTGACACCTTTCCTGGTGTCTCCCAACATGTGGCCAAGGGCCTTCACCATGCTTTTCCAGTCTTCTTGTCATTGTTTTAAAACTGAAAAGGTTTTCTCTGTGTCACTATCGGGGGAACAAGAACTACACTGAGAGGACTGATCAAAAAAAAAAAAAGGGTGGGGGGAATACAGCATATTTCTATGGAGAAGAGTACATCACTTCTTAGACAAATGTGACCCCATTTGACTTTTTCTTTCTTTTTTTTTTAAATCAGTCCAGCCCTATGGGTATTTAAGACAGTTTGGGAAATGTGGGTTGGGGATGGGAGAAAACCATGCTGAATAGGGATCAGCTGACCCTTCTCCATGACTCAGTTTCTCCATGTGAAGTAAGAGGTTGCACTAGATGGTCCTTCCTGGCTTGGACAGAAAGTCTCAGATACGATATTACAGCAAAGCCACAACATCTCTGCCAAGGACAGAACAAGCCAATCTGCGTCCTGCTAGGGTAAGACAAGACCACACTGACACCCAGTGGCCCATTCACCGTCTCCCCATTGGCGCCCTGAAATTCTTGAATTTAGAAAGAAACTTCTTCCTGTCTTGGAAACCCAGGAAACAAAATACCAGCAAAAACTAATGACAGTTTTGGGGTTTTTTTTGTTTGTTTGTTTGTTTGTTGCACTGGCTTGTTTTCTAAACCTTTTGCTAATCTGTTGGATTGGCTTAAATATATCCATGATATCAAAAGTATTTGTATTCAGCAATGTTATTTCTGTTACACAATGGAAACAAATATGCTTTTTGAAAACACAAGACTTATTCCCCAGGAAGTGAAAGCCCAAACACTCTAAACTGTTCTACAATGATTTCTTTGATTTATTAATTAGTCTTCTAAGGTCTAAAAAGTAAATGATGAATGTCTGCAACTATGAGGATGGACTCTGATTAGTCAGGGAACCGCCCAGCACAGTCCCCACGGCTTCAATTTTGAATAATAGTGAGGTCACTAGGGGCGTGAGGGCTAAGAGGGAGTGGCAGGGGAAACACACGTGGAGAGCTTCTATTACTTCCAATGTGCTAATAGTTACCAGAGTTTTTAAATCAGCAAGATCTAAAATATAACCTTTTGATGACATTTAGTCTGACTGCTGACAGAAAGAAAATAGGTGAAAAATGTATTTTAATAATGATTACTTTACATCTAAAGCCTTTGATTTGGTGGGGAAAAAAGAAGAACCAGCAACTGGGTTTTCAAATCATAACGTAAGCTGACATCTCAATGTAATACTCTAAATCAGGTTTCAGGATAACAGCACTGGCAAGAAATGTGAAAAGACAAAGCTAGTTTAAAAAATGTCAAAGGATCTTGCCTTTTTACTAGTGGGAAAATCATCCGCTGGCGTCAGAACATAACTGAAAGAACCGTGACAGACATTCAGGTGAAAACAGAGTAAACTTGTTTGTAAGCGCTCCCTCGTCTCATAAACAACAAAATCAAGACACTCCCCACCACACACACAAAGGAAAAAAAGAAAAGTCAGCGACCACCAGTCAAGGAAGTAGAATGCCATAATCTCCAAAAGGTAGAAAGAAGAGAGAGTCAGGGCCCCCAAGGGCATGCAAGGCTCCCATACTCACACGTGTATTAAATTTGGTCATTTTCCCTTGCTCTCTGTCATATGTCTATTTGATGATTAGACCAGCTAAGAGAACCTTGAGAGTAGAGGAAAGTTTGATCCTCCCGCACACTGGTCTTAATAGAACAAAAAGGCAGAGCAGGGGAGAATTTTCTCTTCTTATGCTGAGACGTCCATCTTCTCCTGGTTCTCGGGCTTTCAGACTCAGATAGGGATTTATGCCCTTGCACATGCACACACACTCAATTCTCAGGTGGCTAGCCTCAGACTGAACTATACCCATGGGCCTCCCGGTATGCCAGCTAGCAGGGGCAGATCACGGCACTTAGCCTCCATAACCACACGAGCCAATTCCTATAATGCAGCTTGTCCAACCTACGGCACGTGGCTCAGGATGGCTTTGAACGGTGCCCAACACAAATTCGTCAACTTTCTTAAAATGCTGTGAGGTTGTGTTTTGTTTTGTTTTTTTGCAACCTTTGTTTTTTAGCCCATCAGCTATTGTTAGTGTTAGTATACTCTATGTGTAGCCCAAAATAATTTAATTCTTCTAATATGGCCCAGGCAAGCCAACATGTTGGACACCCCTGCAGTCTAATAAGTCCCAATCGCTCTCTCTCGCTCTCTCTCTCCAAACACATGCACATACACAGTGTGACCTTATACACAGGGCTATTCTGAATCACATAACAGAGGAATGATACTGGTTGTCCCCTTTTCTCCCTATAATTACAGAACTCCCAGATGCTCGGTGGGCACACACAGAACAAGAGCTGTGATTCCCAGCCTCTCTAGCATCTGGGTCTGACTGTGTGACTATGTCACAACCCAGTGGATTGTAATGAGATGGTTGCACAATTTCAGGGAAGTGACCCTAAAGGGGATTGGGTGTCCCCCGCCCTCACTCCTCACCCTCTGGGCTGCTTAGAATACCAGTGGGATCACTAGAGCTTTTTCCATCATGAGGATGGGGCTCCCTGCTAAGGAGGCAGAAACAGAAAGCTGGAAGGAGCCTGCATCTCAGATGATGACAGAGCCACCACACCAGCCCCGGCCTGTATCTGGGCTTCACAGAAGAGAGAATCAAGCGTCTTCTGTAAGCCACTCTTTTTGTATTTTAGCTACAGGGGCTCACAGAGGCAAATGGCTTTCCCTTTAATTTTTTAAAGCAGTAGAAGCCCTGTACCCTCATTAAAATAATAACAAGGTAACTCTCTGGTTGAAGCAAGGGTAGGGGACAAAGCCATGTTTTACCCATGAGCAAGGTGAACGTCAAAGGGAAGAAATAACTTATGTACAAAGAGCAAAACTCAGACCTGGACGTGGATCATTCTAACACCTTCAGCTACTGGCTGGCAAAATACAAGTGACACTTTGGGCACTTTTTCCTGTAGATCCTCATGCACTCCCCCAGCCCTGTATCCTCCTCAGCGTAAGAAGAATAAAAGCAATTTTATTCCTCATCAAGTGTGGAAAACTGCCAAGAGTTTAATCATGGGAAAATAAAAAGACCAGAAAGACAATGGACGTCTCTTTCAGAAGCTGACATATAGTTTTTGACCAAGAAAGAAACGGAGTAATAAAGGGGAGAAGGCCGAGAGGAGCTACCAACCAATTCTGGGGACTCCGAGAGCCCCCACCCACCCTCTCCACCTGGGAAATGACTTCTCACTGCCTCCCACACATTTGTGTCCAGCTCCGTCTCTCTCCCCAGCTCCAAGGGGAGGCCAGAAATTCAGAAGCATCCAGTCAACACATAATCATGAAGATGAACATGGGAGCCACTGTGCTAGACACCAGGCAATCCAATAGGAGTGAGACACGGTCCCTGCCTTCCCACTTTGTAACTTTCTGACAAAAACAGTAACTATGACACTAGCACACTTTATTAGGTGTTTTACATTAGCATCATCATATCCATTCACCTCCTAGTATGAAATAGGCACTTTTCAAGGTGTTTTAGGTATGTCCTACGATCTCCATGCAACAGATCTATAAGAAATGTGTATTATTATCCAATTTTACAGATGAGGGGGGTGAGGCACGTAGCAGTTAAATAATTTGCCCAAGGTTGCACAGCCAGTGGCATATGCTGTCTCCTTTCAGACTCACAACAGCCCACAATTTTCAGCCCACCTTTTAAAAACCCACGTGCCACACAATTTCCTGGGGTCTCATGGGCACAGGGCAAAAACTGGTATTTCACTCTCACACTCAAATACCCAGTATGAATCACACCAGACATGGGGAAAGATACTCAGCCTTCCTAGTAAACAAAGTGCAGATAATAACAGCGCTTTTACCACTTAAACCTTAACTGATTAAAAAGAATGGCAATTGTTGCCAAAGGTATAAGGAAAGCGGCCCACAGGCCTTGCTCTGGGAGTGTAAACTGATACAACTATTGTGGGAAATGGCTCAGCAATGGACATCAACATCTGTGAAAGTGTGCATGCCTTCCCCCATAATGCCACTTCTTAGTGTTAATCCACAAAAAATTATTAGACCTCAGCCTCACAAGTATATGTAAGGATGCTTACCATAGTATAATCCAAAACTGAAAACAAATTGTACATCAATTATTAGTTGATTTATTTTTTAATGGGACATATGAGTATATGTGAAACACTATCTCACCAATAAAGATGATAATGTAGGTACACATTTATTGACATAAGAAAAGTGTCCCAGAGACCTATGGACACACCCAATAACTTGGTGATTGCCTGAGGGAAGGGGAGGAGGGGGGAG
>PVKE010012766.1:0-37701 GCA_004027555.1 Craseonycteris thonglongyai
TGTACTGAATAATCTTTTTTCAAGTTAGGCTGATTTATTTTAACATAATGTCTTATAACAGATAATATTTAATTATTTTCTTTATTTTAATATTGTCAGTGACTAAAATCTACCACTAAAGATATGCTAATTTAGAAAAATCAGCAAATAAGTGAATAAAAAATATGTAATAGAAACAGAAAATTGTTCATTCTTCCCCCACTAGTCTCACAAGTTAGCAGGAAATTCAATAGTTTGCATTTATAATCCTTGACTAATAAACCCATCAAAATCACTTTGTGGTTCAAGTTATTTTATCAGTATGTTTGTTCGTTGATAAGGACTATATAATCATTAACTAAAGTACAAAAAAATATTATCAACAGTATTTCTTACCTTTTATAAGTTTAAATACTGACAGAAATCAGAAACAGTGGCTCTATTTGAACACAATATTAAGCTGCATGCAGCAAGGCAGAAACAAAATGCCACTAGGTAGGCAAGTAATGAGCAGTTACAAACCAAAAAACTGATCTCATATGAATACAAAGCGAGGTGCTGTTTCAGAAGCAGTTAAACAGGCAGGAATGAACAGTCACCAAAGTTTAACTATGAAGACATTATTCATTACTAGTTAATATATGCTGACCTTGGCCACCTTACAGATACAGTATTTGAAACTCCTATGTGTTCTTTATTTGAAAATGTTGCTTTTAGTTTAATTTAAAAAGAAATTTAAATTCAACTGAAACAGTACTGGATTGGCCAGCCTACTAGAGCAGCATTAATGGATAATGATGTTCCACTGAATAAAAATTGTGTAAGTCTATAAACTTGGAGCAACATGCTTGCTTTTAAATACACTTTTTTAACTTTAAAAGTGTATTTAAAAGTACTGACATTTAAAATTATTATTTATGGAAAGTACTGACATTTAAAATTATTATTTATGTTAATTATTATTAACAGAAATTTTTTTCTTTGTTTTTTACTTTGTTTTATAGTATTAATACAAATCAACAGATATTTATTGCGTAACCATGGGAGAAACACTGTTAGGGATACAGAGATAAAGTCTGGATTATTGCTTTCAATTTATAGCATACTAAGAAGAAATAAATAGGTAATGATACAGTTCATTCAAAATCCATTCAGCAACCTGTATTGAGCATCTATTTTATTTGCCAGGCATATTTCTCAGTGCCAGGAATACCTGGATACATAAGACTACAGTTCTTAGTCTCAATAAACTCACAACCTATTATGGGTGAAAAACCTGGAAACAAATGCCACATAATTCAACATGTTCACAAATACATATTGGTTACAGGTTCAGTGGGAAAACACAGGAAATATGCACAACATTTCTAAAGACCATCAGGGAGGAGTTTACAGAAACAAAAGCATGAGGTACAAAGTGCTACAAAGCCACAAAGGAAAGAGCACAGCTAAATACAGAACTCAAAATTTTACTGAGAACATTTTGCAATATATACGTTTATCAAATTATCTCACTGTACACCTTAAACTTAGGCAATGTTATATGCCTATCATCTTTCATTAAAGCTGGGGAAAATATTTTTTAATTAAAAATAAAGAACATCTCTGCACGCCTTGAGGGATATTTATAAAAGAAGCTCATGTACAGTGTGTCTATTTGCAAAGGTGTATGGACTGGCTTTGAAAACAGTCCTGGGTTAAAAATCCTAACTCGACCATTTAATAGCTGTGTAACTGTGCATTTTAATTAATGTCCTGGAAGGTCAGTTTTCTTATCTTTAAAATAAGGATAATAATACCTACTTTGCAGGTTGTTGTGAAGGTTAAATGAGATAAAGGTTTTAATGTGTCTGGCTTTGGTGCGATTTTTTTTTTAAGTAGTCATTACTAATAAAGCATGAGAGAGAGAGAGCACCCACACAAGGGAGACTTCAAATAGCAAGTGATGAGGGAGAGTTACCTTCTAAGTAGAAGTTTAAACATGAGCAAGGATATACAGGTAGACAAATGGGAAACACGTTTGTGAAAATTGCTAATTTGAAGAAAAATGGGGGAAACGGTTTAAAAGAATAGGAATGGCCACAATGCACACAACTTTGTATGCACTAAATTCTAGAAATACAACTGTTATCTAGATATGTCTTAACCTTTTACTCTTTCTGTATGATCAATTATTATAAGAGTCCTTTCTCCAATTTAAGGCCATATTTTTCTCCTTCAAAGAGAATAACAATGTAGGAAGAAGTCAAAATAATTTCAAAATTTTTGTGTACTTTTAAATAGGTTCACAACAGGCATACACTAGCAGAACAGCAACCATCAAGAGCTCATCAGTAATAAGTTATTATAAATGAGCCAAGCCAAAGCCAGTCCCTACACTGCAATGAAACAACCCTCTCAGGGAACCCAAATCAGACAAACTTCATTTTTTGTATAATCCACTCTTTCTGCAAAAGGCAAGGCCTAATCCCCACTCCCACCCACCCTTTCTCTATACTCATGCCCTAATACAGGGGTTTCTAACCTTTTTGGCACAAGGGTCCAGTTTTGTGTAAGACGATTTTTCCACGGACCAGCGGAGGAACGAAGGGTTCAGATGATTCAAGCACATTAGATTTTTTGTGCACTTCATTTCTATTAGTATTACATTGTAATATATAGTGAAATAATTATAAAACTCACCATAATGCAAACTCAGTGGGAGCCCTGAGATTGGGATTTGATATGAGTCTACCATCAATTGATTTATTATGGTCTCTGTGCAGTCAAACCTATCTGCCATTGTTAATCTGTATTTGCAGCCACTACCCAGTGCTAGCATCACCACCTCAGTTCCATCACAGGTCATCAGGCATTAGATTCTCATAAAGAGTGCACAACCTAGATCCCTCACATGCACAGGGCTCACAGTCCTATGAGAATCTAATGCCGCTGCTGATCTGACAGGAGACAGAGCTCTGGGAGGGTAATGCAAGCAATGGGGAGCAGCTGTAAACACAAATGAAGCTTCACGTGATCACCTGCTGCTCACCCCCTGCTATGTGGCCTGGTTCCTAACAGGCCTTGGACGGGTACCCTGCTTTAACAAATGTGTTTTCTTCCAAAACTGTTCTACAATTCCAGTCAGTCGGTGCATAAATTTCCTAAAATCTCTATCCTCCAACTCCTATCTTATCTAAAACATGGTGCTCTAGAAAGGCTGCACCATCCCTACATTCCACCACTCATACCCATGAAGCTGGGGAATAGGGTTGATATGGTAACATTATCCTGATTCCTTAGTGCCACTTCAAAATCACAGTTCTTCCAAACATATTTAAAAATCTCTTCCTTTGAAATTTACACTATTCAGCTTTACCAAGTCCTATCGCCCCTAGCCGTTATTTTTCTCCAAATCTTCCCTCAAACTCCACTTGCCTCAACATCTGATTCTCTGATTCAAACTCTTATTTTCATCCAAGATTTTAACCTCTTGTCCTTTTCTCAAAGACCCATTTGATCCAACACCATTTCACCTAACCCTGCTACGGCCATAATCTGAATCCAAAACGGTTTCATCTCTGCAATAGTAATTTTTAATATTCTAGTTTTAGGCCATAACCCACTACATTTCTTCCTCTGGAGTCTTAACTACTTCTATACACCTGCTCCTTGACCTAAAAGAGATCTGCAGCCACCCACTGATCAAACTATATTCCTAAAATGTGTCAGCTCCCCCTACCTTCTCTTTCCATTAATGTTACCGTGCCACTAATCATCTAGAATTGACTCTAAGCGTGGGCTTTTACCCGCTCATTTACATGGCCTCCTGAGAAAAGCAGGTTTGGTCATACTTGTATTATAATTGACAGAATAGATATTAAGATAAAAAAGGTAACAAGAGACGAAGACACATTTTATAATAATAATAATGACAGCAAGAAAACATAACATCTACAAGAGGGGACCCAAAAAAAGGAATTTATTAAATACATTGTGTATTTACCGGTATTCTTACATATTTATACTTCAGTCGCCTTCAAAGTACTCTCATTTGATGCAATACACCTATCGAGACACGTTTTCCACCACTCTAAATAGTGTTTGACCTTGTCAATTTTGATGCCTTTTAGTGCTCCTCCCATTTTTTATTTATCTCTTCTATATTGGCAAAACATTTCTCTTTGAGGACCTTTTTCATCCAGGGAACCAAAAATAAAACGTCACTCAGAGCAAGATCAAGTGTATAGAGAGAGGGTGGGGCACAAGGATCACGGTATTTTTGGTCAAAACTGCTGAACACTAAGTGCGGTGTGGGCAGGTGCTTTGTCATGCCACACATTGTTCATGTAAATCATCCATCATGAAATAAGCAAATGCATTAAAAAAGTCTCCCAAAAAAATTCACTGAAGACAAACGCAGTCTCTCACAATAATACTAGCTGATACACTGATGCAGATGGGATCCTAGAACACTCACCTACCAGAGGTATACAGTACTACAAGGGACATGCCCTCCAGAAGATAATTCTGGGTTTCTTTGGTTGTCCCCCTCGTACACACATACATACTACATATCCTATCAGAGAGCACCAAAATATAAATATAAAGCAAATACTAATAGAACTGAAGAAAAAAACTGATAAAAACAAAATTATAATAGAGGCCTAAATACTCCACTGACAGTTGAGATTAAATCATCAAAACAAAAAATCAATTTTTAAAAAACAAATCAGCCTTAAATGACTCATTACACCAAATGGATATATTGACATTTACAGAGCCTTTCATCCCAGAACACCAGATTATACATTCTTTTATACTGCACATGGAACATTCCCAAAGACAGACCATATGCTGGGACACAAAATTTTCTCAACAAATTTAAGAAACCTGGAATCATATCAAGCATACTGTTCAACCACAATGCTCTGAAACTGAAAATCAACTGCAAAAAGAAAGCAAGAAAAAATACAAATACATGGAGATTAAACAACAAGCTACTAAAAAATGACTGAGTCAACAAAGAAATAAAAGGAGAAAACAAAAGATACATAGAAACAAGTTAAGAATGAAAACACAACATATGAAAATTTGGGGATACAGCAAAGTGGTAATAAGAGGAAAGTTGATATCATTACACACCCATCTCAAGGAACAAGAAAAAAATCCCAAACAAACAACATAACATTACATCTTAAAGAACTAGAAAAAGAAGAACAAATGAAACCCAAAGTCAGAAGAAAGAAAATAAAAATTAGACCAAATATTTTTTTAAAAAATAACAGAGATACACAATAGAAATAATGAATGCAACAAAGAATGTTCTATATTATATTAAAGGATTAATGGAATTGACAAACTGTGGCTAGACTCCATAAGGAAAAAAAAAAAGTCAAATAAAGTCAGAAATAAAAGAAAAGTTACAACAGACACCACAGAAAAACGAAGGATCATACAAGAATACAATGAAGATTATATGCCATCAAATTCAATAAACTAGAAGAAAAGGACAAGTTCTTAGAAATAAACGAGGGCTGTCTGGAAAAAATCTAGCCATTGTCAATGTAACGAGAACAGTTACATGACTGGATACTTTGCGGACAGCCCTCATATACACCCTTTCTAGTCTGAATCATGAAAAACTGAAATATCTATATAGACTGATCCACAGTAAGAGAATTGAAACAATCACAAAGACCTCCCAAAAAGTAAAAGTCCAGGACTAGATGGTTTCACTAAAAAATTCCACCAAACACTCAAAGATGATTTAATACCTAAACTCCTCTAACTCTTCCAAAAAAAAATGAAGAGGAAACTCATTTTATGAGAACATTACCCTGACACCAAAACCTGGCAACAATAGCACAAAAAAAGAAAACTACAGACCAATATCTTTGATAAATTGATATGCAGAAATCCTAAACAAAATCTTAGCAAATCAAATACAACATACATCACAATCAAGTGGGTTTCATCATGATCAAGTGAGGTTCATTCCAGGGGTTTCACACAAATCAACCAATGTGATAGGCCACAAAAACAAAATAAAGGATAAAAATCACATGATTATATCAATAGATACAGCAAAAGCATTTGACAAGCTACAACAACCATTTATTCTTAAAACAATTAATAAAATGGGTATATAAGGAAAGTACCTCAACATAATAAAGGTCATATATGATAAATCCTCAGTGAATATCATACTGAATGGTGAAAAACTGAAAGCTTTTTCTCTAAGATCAGGAACAAAACAAGAATGCTTCCTGTCACCAATATTACTCAACATAGTACTAGAAGTCCTAGTCAGAGCAATCTAACAAGAGGAAGAAATAAAAGGCATCCAAATTGGGAATGAAAAGGTTAAATTGTCACTTTTTGCAGATGACATCATTCTTTATATAGAAAATCCTAAAGGGTCTACTAAGAAACTATTTAAAACAATAAACCAAGTTAAGTTGCACAAATGTCAACAAACACCCAATGATTTCCTATAGATTAACAATGAAATTTCAGGAAAAAAATTCCTTTTGCAATTGTAACCAAAAAAAACCAAAAAACCTAGGAATATATTTAACAACAGATGTAAAGGACCTATACACTGAAAACTACAAGACATTATTAAAAGAAACTGAAAAAGAAAAGGAAAGATATTCCATGTTTATAGATTGGCCAAATCAACATAATTAAAAATCTTCATATTACCTAAAGCAATATACAAATTTAATTCAATTCCCATCAAAATCCCAATGGCATCTCTCACAGAAATAGAGCCACAAAAAAAAAGAACTCATCACATTTGTATGGAACCACAAAAAATCCTATATAGCCAAAGCAATCCTGAGAAAAAAAGAGTAAAGCTGGAAGTATCACACTTCTTGACTTCAATTTATACTAAAAAGCGACAATAATCAAAACACCATGCTATTGGCAGAAAAGCAGACACACAGACCAATGGAACTGAATTGAGGGCCCAGAAATAAACCCATGTATATATGGGCAGAAAATTTTAAACAATAGAGCCAAAAACATACAATGGAGAAAAGAAAGCCTCTTCAATAAATGGTGCTGGGAAAATTGAAAAGCCACATAAAAATGAATGAAACTAGACTATTTGTCATTATACACAAAAATGAAATCAAAATGGATCAAAGGCCTAGATATAAAACCTAAAACTCTAAAATACATAGAAGAAAACACAGGTACTAAACTTATGGACCTTGGTCTTGGAGAGGATTATATAAATATGACCTCAAAGGCAAGGAAAGTAAAAGCAAAAATAAATGAATAGGACTATACCAAACTAAAAAGCTTCATAGCAAAAGTAACCATCAACTAAACAAAAAAGCAATCAATAAAATGGGACAAGATATTTGCAAACAATGCCTCCAATCCAAGGTTAATATTCAAAGTACATAAATATTAATAACTCATAAAACTCAACAACAGAAAGAAAAAAAAAGAAACAATCCCATTAAAAAATGGACAGAGAACCTGAACAGACAATTGTTCCATAAAGACACAGAAACAGACAACAGATAACAGATATATGAAAAAATACTCAACTTCATTAGCTCTTTGGGAAATGCAAATCAAAACCACAATGCAATTCCATCACACACCTGTTAGAATAGATATTATCAAGACAAGTAATAACAAGTGATGGACAGGTCGTGGAGAAAAAAGAACCCTCGTACACTGCTGGTGGGAATGTAAATTGGTACAGCTGCTATGAAAAATAGTGAGGTTCCCAAAAAAATTAAGAATGGAGTTACGATATGATCCAGCAACCCCTCTACTGGGTATCTACCTGAAAAAATTTGAAAGCATGTATTTGTAAAGAATAAATAAATACGTGAAGAATATATGTACCCCGGTGTTCACTACAGCATTATTCATGGTGGCCAAGACATGGACATAACTGAAGTGTCCTTCAATAGATGATTAAATAAAGATGTGTAACATATCCACAATGGAATACTGCTCAGCCATAAGAAAAGATGAACATGGATGGATCTTGAGAATATCATGCAAAGTGAAATAAGTCACATGAATAAAGTCAAGAACCGTATGATTTCACTCATGTGTGAAATACAAAACTGAAAACAACAAACAAAAAAAAACAAGACAAGAACTTATAGACACAGACAATAGTATAGTGGTTACCAAAGAAAGACAGGTGGAGGGAGGCAGAAGAGGGTAAAGGGGGTCAAATACATGGTGATGGAAGATCTGACTTTGGGTGGTCAATGTACTATAGAATTATGCACTTGAAACCTATGTAATTTTATCAACCAATGTCAACCCAAACTTAATAATATTTAAAAGTGTTTATAAACAAAAAGATAGAACTACTGACTAACTCAAAAAAATAACACAGCATTGTAAAGGTTTTAATACCTGCTTAATTCCATTTTAATCTAAAATATCAATTCTAAAAGGCTAAATATATATATGCTCTAATGAAACTACAAAAATAAAAATAATAAATGAACATCCTAAGAGTTTAGACAAGCTGAATGCTTTCAAGTGAGCATAACATGATACATCTAATGGTAGGATGCTTCAGAATATGCAAAATAAATAAAATTACAAATCAGAACTTTGGGTAATAGCCTAGAAAGATTTTAGACTGGCTTAAAATTTTAAAAGATACCGGTATATTATCTCTTTAAAAGAGAGCTTGGGAAGGCCTAAAATTCAATATAAAAGTATAGCCAATTATTTTCACTTTCAGAAAAATTTTGAAGTGAGATTAAGTTAAATTCATAATAATTAAAAGTCACATAAATTAAATTCCAGGGGGCAAAGCAAATTATTAATGAGCACATACTACAAATTTGCCAAATGTTTTTATTATTTTCTAGCACTAAAATTATTTCTAGCATTATAATTAGTCTCTCTTTTGTTGAAATAACCAATCCTTGACATAACAAGAAAGATAAGTTGTCTAAAAGGTTTCTGTACATGATGCCAGAACATCCAATTGCTCAAAGAACAAAAATGTGGGAGTTATTTTTGAGTATGTTCTCTCTTTCTACACTCAAACTATCCTCAAGTCCCATAAATTCTGATTCAAAAGAAATTCATCTCAAATCCACCCATCTCTCTCTTCTTACTAGCACCTAAGGGGCCACCAATATCTCTCACCTCAGTTCCTAAAACTGCCAGCTTTCACTTTCACCCAAAACAGTCCATTCATTACACAGCAGCTAATATGATATTATTCAGAATAAAATACAAACTTCTCAACAAACCATTCAAAGCCCTGCATATTTCTATACCCTCTTCCTAACCATCTTAGCCTTTCTAAGTCAACCACACTGGGTTTATTTCACTGTTCTTCAAACTCACCAAGCTCTTTTCTCCTTCAAAGTCTTTATACACGCTATTCCTTCCTTTTGTTTTTACTCCTCTCACCCAGCTTTAGTTAGACACTATTGACACATAACATATGTAACTTTACGGTATACAATGTAATGATTATATACATCTATAGATTGCAAAATAATATATACATCCACAATAAGGTTAATTAACATCTCCATCTCTTCACTTCATTACGAGTGTGTGTGGGGGATGGGGGGTGATAATATTTAAGATCTACTCTCTTAACAACTTTCAAGTATATAATACAACACTATTGTTAATTATAGTTACCAGGCTGTGCATTAGATGCCCAGATCTTATTAATCTCATAGCTGGCAGTTTGTATACTTTGACCACCACCTCCCCATTTACTTCATTCACTAGCCAATAAAACCAGCCTTCTACTTCCTATTTCTATAAATTTGGCTTTTTAAGATTCCACATATAAGTGAGGACATACAGTATTTGTCTTCCTCTTATTTAACTTTTTTTATTCCACTCTTCCTTCTCATGAGAATGTTTTCCCACCAAAACATCACCCACCCACCCACACACTATCTACTCTTAAAATAGCTCTTTCTTATATACAGGTCTCATCTTAAATATCAACTCCCTAGAGGTGCATTTGTGACTACCCTATCTCAAAAGCTCCTTATATCTCCAAATTATGTGCATTATTGCTTTCCTCCACAAATTTTATTACGATTCATAATTATTTTGTCAGTTTATTTTTAAACCTGTCCCCTTCTACAATATAAGCTATAAAAATAGGATATCCAGCTTATCCATCATTATATCCCCAAAAGTAGCAAACTGTTTCATACTTAATAAAAGCCTATCAATGTGCATCAAATACATAAATGAAACAGTAATGTATATATGACCGTATTAGACAAGGAAACTAATAAAGCTATTAAAAGAAATACAGAAACCAGAAGAAGGAAAAAGTGTTAAGAAAAACAGGATATACTGAGTTTGGTGTCAGGTAGTTGAAAATATAGGACTAAAGGGCACACAGGCTGGGAAAAACACAGATTAGGATTCTGCTGATTATACGTGTTTTTTGAAAAAATAATTATTATTAATACATCACAAATGAGATAGAATTCAATAGAACAAGTGACAAGCAAAAAAGGTAAATAAATAATATAAAATACTGTAGCCTACCAAGGCAGGAGAATAATCTAACATAAACATTATAACATCAAAAGTAAAAACTGTTTTATAGTTTCAAAGGAAAAAATAACTTCCTGTTTTTAGTAATTTCCGAAGAAAAAGTAAAGTGATCCTACCTCACTACTATTCATCGCTGGTCATATCTTAGCTAAAGTAGCAGGTCCATGTTGAAGGATTACACATTAGGGATGAGGAAGACACTTCAGAAATCATTCAGTGGAGTCTCACAGGAATGATCATCGGGCTAGCCAGAAAACAGGAGCTGCAAGAAGAAACTGAAGGAGTCAAAACTGTACATGCCAGAGAAGTTAAACATATATACATGGAGTACCCTAGGCTGCTACTGGAAATCAACTGCAGCAGTTTATCATGTTCACCACATTAAGAATAACAATGTTATACTTGTCTATCCCCTGCTTACTCTCTCCCATTTCTTTCCACAAGTTTCCCAATGAGTAATGTATCTTATTTTCTCCCTTAACCTATTCCCTCAATTTTAAATAGGTAATTCATGTTTTTCTTCATTTTCACAGCATTAAACTAATTTCAAGTTTAAAGCACACAACAGAAGTAACTACACTTGTTAAAATATTATTACAGTCCTGAGGAAGCCAGGATGGCTCAGTGGGTTAAGTACTCACTTTGCAGCCCCAGGGACCGAGAATTGAATCCCGGGTCCGGCCTGTGCGGAACCATATGCTGAACTGGGGAGTACCCCCAGTTCAGTTCTCACCAAGGTGAGACCCCAGCCCAGTTCCTGCCTGGTACAGTCCCGTGTCCACCTGTGGCATGAAGCTATGTGGAAAAACAAATGATGTGCAACTATGGAGACTGTTCTGGGCACTCCCCCTTCTCTATCTCTGTTATCTCTCTCTCTGTCAAAAACAATAAAAATAAATCATTAAAAATAAATAAATAAATAAATAAATAAATAAATAAATAAATAAAATATATATATTATTACAGTCTAAAGAAGTAATTAACTGTACGAGAAAAATTAAGTCAAAGGTTGGGCAGATTTGGGACAGATTCTCCCGACACATACTTTCTAACATAGTTTTAGTGTGCCAAAGCATGAGTCTTTCATCAACTGTTCTCTCAAACCTTGAAACTAGAATTTCTAAGATGTTTCTTGGTCACTGGCTCTCTTCTTTATCACAGATGTCTGTGTATGCAATTTACAGCCCTATCAGTTACTCATTTTTTTGACTTATGGTCTTGAATTTCTAATCCCAACTTTGTGATTCATAATTAGCTCTCCCTTTCTTATATGTTCCTTTTGTTTGTTTGTTTGCCTATTCTGTTTCCTGTCACTTCCCCAACTTCCTTGACTTTCACATGAATCAGAGGACATTTCACAGATGCTACCAACACGATTCCTCCTTTCCTTGTAGTCAGGAAACTGCCCAAACACAGTGTCTCAGGAGTATCTTTCAAGTCTCCTACTCTTATAAGCTTTTCATCCAATTCTAAAGGGTTTCTTCTTTGTCCCCCAGATAATGATTTTTTTCCCTTCTACATTTGGCAAGGTTCTCAAAGCTAGAACTGATTGGCTATCTAATCTACATATAATGGCAGTGTTATTACATTCATCTTCTTCCACTAAACTGTGATTTGATTGAAGGAAAGTTTTGTTATTTTCATATAGCCAGCATCCTCTACAATTCCGGAACACGGTAACAAAACAAGTGACGACTGAATGAAGAAAATTCCAAGGTGAATTACAGGTTTCTCTGATTTGTACACTTTGGTGTAAAGTAAGGCTTTGACAAGAGTTGTTATATTAAATAAAATTCAGGACTTTAAAAAATATATATTTTTTAATTTAGTGATATTTAAATATGAAAATTCTAATCAGTATTTCTCTTTTATACTACCCTCAATAGAGTATCTTCAATTAAACCCCTAGATATAATAAACAGTATTACTTATAAAGATTTCCAAGGAACAAAATATAGTGAGTATGTACCTAACCAAATATATACATTTTATATGTTATCTAATTCCACTGTAAAGACAGACCTCAAAGTTTCTGGACAATTCATTTAAAAAAAATTTTTTTTGCCTCTCTTCTCTACCAGCAAATATAGTTGAGTTATCTAGAATTCCATTTTCTGGTTTCCCAATGTGATATAGAAACAGTTATTTTCAAAGACTTAAAACAAGAAAGACAATGATTCAACTGAGGTTCCATGCCCAAAATTAAGCAATGTCAAGTGTCTTGTTCAAGAAAGCTAGTCAAAGCTCCCATGTATGGGGAAGCTGAGATGGCTCAGTGGGTTAAGCACTCACTTTGCAGCCCTGGGGACCAGGGATCAAATCCCGGCCCCGGCCTGTGCGGAACCATATGCTGAACTGGGGGCTCCCCCAGTTCAGTTCTCTCTCTGTATCTCTCTCTCTCTGTCCAAAATAAATAAATATATATTAAAATTAAAGCTCCCATGTATTATTGATGTATCACTCTACAACTAAAGTGTATCTATACTTTTTATTTTTCAATAAAAAAATTGTATTTTTTTACTTGATATTAAAAATAATTTGTGTTAAAATAACTAATAAGTTCCTTGGTAACATCTCTAAATATAACATTTCTTTCTTTAAACTACTATTAATATAAACCTGTGATTAAACATTATAGTCCTTGGGATACCAGGACAGCTCAGCAAGTTGAGAGTTTGCCTTGCAACCATGGAATCCAGGGATCCAGTCCCAGCCCAGGCACATGCAAAACCATATGCTGATCTGGCACAACTGGTAACCGCCAGGATGGCTTGGTGGCGAGGGTTCCCACCTCCCATGCAGGAGGATCCCAGTTCAGTTTCCACACCACACAGCCCCACATCCACCTTTGTGGAATGAAACCATGTCACAACTAATGATGTACAATTATGGAGACTGCCCTGGACCCTCCTCCCTCTCTCTCTCTCTCTCTCACCTTCTAACAATAAAATAAATCTTTAAAAAAAAATTATATTGGGGGAAGCCGGGATGGCTCAGTGGGTTAAGCGCTCACTTTGCAGCCCCGGGGATCAGGGATCGAATCCCGGCTCCGGCCCATGCGGACCCATATGCTGAACTGGGAGCTCCCCCAGTTCAGTTCTCTCTCTGTTTCTGTATCTCTCTGTTAAAAAATATATTAAAAAAAAAAAAAAAATTATATTCCTGTATGATTTCAAAGGGATTACTATCCTTCTCAGAACTCAGCAAATGTTTCTACAGACAAGTTAAAAATGTAAAACTGCTTTCTGGTACACTTTCATCTTCCCAACAACTTCCCCAACTATACAGGTTACCTACCATCACTAACTCTCACTAATAGCCAAATATAATTCCTATTCATTAAATGTGCTTCTCTTTCCAACTAGCTAGAAGGAGGCAAGAGAACAGCCTACAGTGCAAAATTTACAGAGACATCCTCTCTCAGCAAGTACTGTCTTAAATTTTGTATCCTAGGTACCTCTCTTGCCTCACCCTAGTTCTGGCCCTACTTCTCTTTCCCACCTCTACTCCTCTTATGTCTCTAATAAGTAACATCCCAATTCTGATAAGCCAAAATCTAATTTTCAAAAACCAAATATTTAAAATTAAGCAATAAATTTAAATGTAATTTTCCATCCATTTAAAATCACATTTTCAAAGAAAATCCCTCACTTGTGATGTTAGGTGAAAAATAGATGAGGCAATAATGCCTACATACAATAATAACATTTTTTTTCAAATGAAAGTGAGTTGCATATGGATGTAAGTAACAGACCTGTGTTGTTTTTTACTCTCTTACTTTTGGAAGCAGCATCTCAATTTTCTTTTGTTGAACTGCTCTTCTCCAACTCTCAGTGCCCCATATAGTTTGGGTAGCTCTAATCATTCCCACTCTCAAGCTCCTGGAATGAGCCCAAAGTTACCAGGACAGGTACATGGCGCAAGTCTGGACAATCAGCATATTCCCTTTCCCAAGAAAAAGTTCAGGAATGGGTATGTAATGCAGTAGAACCAATAATACTAAACCCAAAAAATTTTTGAAGGAACTAATCAGAAAGTTATCTTTCTGTTGAAGTTGCTAAACTGAAAGAAAATGGTAAGTGCATACTTGACAGTTAGCCAACCCGGAGAAAAGAAAAACCAAGAGATGAAAGGAGAAATGAAGAACACTCTGAAAAGAGTTTGCCCCTAGATCTAATCACACCTGAGTTCAGGTGAGTTCAGGTATAAACAATGTACCTGCTGCAATTTTAGAATTACCTTTGGGAAACCATTTTCTCTGGATTTCTCACATTCCTGCACAAAGACTTTACAGATGAAGTGATATTTAAGCAAGGACCTAAAGGAAATAAGGAAGTAAGTCATATGGATATCAGGAGAGGAATGAACAGTCCAGGACAGGGGAACAGTAAGTGCAAATCACCTATTTAAGAAAGAATAAGGAGGCTTGCATGGAGTGAACGGTAGAGTTCAGAGAAAGATCATACAGGGGGGAAGGACAGCATGACCAAAAAGCTAGCTCATTTGAAGGCCTTGAGCTCATACTCTGAGTTACAGAAGAAGTCACTGAAAGACTGAGCAAAGTGATGTGATCTTTTAATTTTCAAAAAGATGACACTAATATTCTGAAGCTAATGTTTTGAAAGCAACAGTAGTATCAGGAAGAGTTGTTAGCAGTTACGTAGGAGGAAGAGGATGATGTTGAACCAGAGGGATCCAAATACAGGTGGTAAGAACTGGTCAGATTTCAGATATATTTTGAAAACAACAGAATACACTGAAAGACTGTGGAGGAAGTGAAAGAAAAAGAGTCAAGGATAACTTCAAGGTTCGGAGTCTGAACAAGAACAAAGAGAGAGTTGCCACTTACAGAAATAAGAACTAGTTTTTAAATTGGATTTCTATTGCTGGCATCCAAAAGAAGCCTGAGAGATATAAAAATTTATGCCAGAAATCAGGTAATAGAAATGACAGCCCTAAAACGTAGAACTGAGTCAATCAATAATAGAATGTGAAAAGAATATGTTATTCCTCTGTTGCAGGGTGAGAAGTCAGCAATTCTTAATAAACAAAACAGATGATAAATTGCCACATCTTGTAAATTGGACTATGTGCCTACTAAGGATATAACTATAGGACCCTTGGTAAAAACGTTAGGATGTTGGTATATTGCCTACTGTGTACCAGTCTTCAGAAGGTGCTTCAAAAGCAAAGCATACTTTGAGTGAAGACTTAATAAAAGGAATATTCTTCCAGTCTTTCACTACAAATCAAAAATGGCTTGTAATCTTGCAATTTATGGGGTGGAAAATCATATATCCCTAAACTAAAATTAGAGCCTTTAACCACACATATATAAAAAGTGAGAAGACTAACATTCCAGGCTCCTCCCCAAGCATTCTAGCTATATTTATGTATTATAAAGAACCACCCAATGTGAAGCAGCCTGGGAGCAGGGACAAATTAGCTGTGCATTATTACCTCAAGAAATTGTTGTGAATGACCTACAGACAGAAACCAAGAAGGAAAACTGAGAAGCCCAGGATTTGCATGGTTTCTCAACCTCATTACTACTGACATTTTATTTTAAAAGGGAAAATTGTTGAGGAAGCAGGGGTCTTTCTTGTAAGATGCATAATAGAATCCTTGGGCTCTACCTACTAGATGCTAATAGCACCTGCCTACTCTCCACCTAATTCCTTAAATTACAACAAAAATGTCTCTAGACATTGCCAAGTATCCTCTGAAGAAAGAATTGTCCCCAGTTGGAAACCAATGAAATAGGGTGAAAGGCAAAGTTGTTTGGAAACATACTAGGCAATGGTTTGACTTAAGGACTAGGATTTGAGTTTTGGGTACTTGGGAAACGTTGATCAAATGCAAAAAAATAAAAAGAACATACTAAGTTTATAAAGAGTTGTATTTCTAAAGAAACTCGTAACAAAAATTTGTCACTGCGCACTCCCTAAGTTGGTCCCTGGGACCCCAACCCTTCAGCAACAGAAAACAGGCTATTGAAACAGTGCAGTCTCCAGCAAGAGAATCCTACTCAATACACATCTTGGCTGTGATCAAGGGAAAAAAAAATAACAATATTACCGGGTAGAACCAATGATGGCCACATTGGAATCTTATTCTACTGCCACGGCAGAGTCCGTGTCATCACTGTCCCATGAAATAGGTACATGGCATGGATTACAAAACTTCTGTGGGTTGTTTCTCCTTTTTCTCTTTTCTAATTGAGAGTTTTTAGTGTCTTCATGCTATTTTCCTTCTATCACTGAATATTGGCATTATTAAATTAGTTGTATTTTTCATTTAACCATAAAGTCCTACATCTTGAGGCTTTCTATTCAAACAGAAGTAAGAGAATTACACAGAGATCATAAAGTTAGATGCAGCAATTAAATGAATCTTTCAGTTGTCTTCCTTTGTTGAGGGCAGATGGTAAATGCACTGGAAGTTGTAAAAGATTTGTATTATGACAGGTGAGGGCATTTTATTCAAGGTGGTATATTTAAGGGAAGGCACATGTGTACTCTGGGAGGAGTACAGTGAATAGCTTTTGGTTATGCTTGCCCAGCAATCACTGCTCCTTCTCATGATCATAGTACCTTCTCTTCCTTTAGTGACCCACCCAACCAGACTCTCAGTTCAAGTGGTTCAGACTATGTGGGTGATCACACTTATTATTCCCAGTTCCAATACTTAGCACCTGACCTAGATGTAGTTAGTCTACCATCATGTTATCCCCCTGACCATAGGGTGGAAATATGACCCAATTCATTTAATAAAATGCAATCCCAGGACTTACACTAAACCTATGGTTAAGAGGAAACTCTTTTTATGTTGGACTTACTAAACTGAAGGAATGTAAGCCTGGAGCCATCAGAAAACTCCACATGGAGAAAGCCCACCTGGAAGTATATCTAACACACAAGAGAAAGACACTTAGTATGTCCTAAGGCCACTGATTGAGCCTACTGAATTTATCTGTACCCGAAGAAAGTACACTTCTGTCCACCCCAGTGCCCTAAACCAGTATGAGTAGGGTTTTGGTCTCATGTAACTGAAGGAAACTTAAAAATCTAGTATTATTACCAGTTATCAGATGAAACTGATATCGATTTTCAAACAAAAAAACTAAAACTGTAAGAATTAAATTAGGGAAAGCTGGGATGGCTCAGCGGGTTAAGCACTCGCTTTGAAGCCCCAGAGACCGAGGATCGAATCCTGGCCCATGAGGACCCACATGCTGAACTGGGGTGTGCCCCCAGTTCAATTCTTGCTGGGGCCTATGTGGGAGGCTTCTGGCCCAGTTCCTGCCCTGCGCAGCCCTGTGCCCACCTGTGGAGTGAAACTATGTGAAAAACTAATGTCAACTATGGAGACTGCACTGGGCCCTCCTCCTTCTGTCTCTCTCTGTCTGTTTCTCTCTGCCAAAAATCAATAAAATAAATCTTTAAAAAAAAAAAAAATTAAACTATTTGCCTAACTTCATACAACTAATTACTGGTGGCACAGACTCAACCCTAGGCAGGTCTGGTTCTAATAGCCATGCTTTCCACTACATTATACTCTCAGAAAAACTGTCTGAAATTCCTCTATGCTTTATAATTATCTATAGCCATAAGGTAAGTCCTTGCATAGAGTATTCTATTAAACATTTGTTGAACAACCAAAAAAAGGAAAAACCATATGCCTTCCTGCTTGCTTTTTGTCTCATTCTTGCAACAACTCACCTCCTATGTGACACAAAATATTTCTGCATTATTTTTATAATGCAGGTTACCTCTAGGATATGTCTATTTCTTTCTTTTTTTTTTTTTAAAGATTTATTGTTTTTGACAGAGAGTGATACATTCAGAGACAGAGAGAAGAAGGAAGGCCCAGAACAGTCTCCATAGTTGCACATCATTGGTTTTTCCACATAGTTTCATTCCACAGGTGGGCGGGGCTGCACAGGGCAGGGGCGGGCTGCACAGGGCAGGAACTGGGCCGAGGTCTCACCCGCCCCGGTGAGAACTGAACTGGGGGCATTCCCCAGTTCAGCATATGGGTGTGCCAGGGCCAGGGCCGGGATTGGATCCTAGGTCCCTGGGGCTGCAAAGTGAGTGCTTAACCCCTGAATCATCCCTGCTTCCCCTAGGATATGTCTATTTCTTCGCCATCTTCATATTTTCAAAAATCATGACATTACTGTATATAATAGCAAGTGTCTCTTAAGTCACTTCAATCCCATAATGCCAGTTCCATTTACAGAGTAAATTAGATCTAAAATCAAACCTTAGAAAGAGACCATCACTAAGGTCTAGCTACTATTCTGTCATAATTAATTGTGAAATTCACAAAGGGATACCTATATTATCCTATAAGGGAGATTCTATGTTAGTAGTTTAAGATATTTGAAACAACTACATTAACTTCTAAAAAGCAGCAGCTAATTATAAATGGTCAAATATTTTTCAAATATTGTTGTTAAGGTCAAGAAAGGAGGAAAGTGAAACAGGATTTATGAATATATGATCCCTGACATTTTTAAGAAATCTGTCTAAAAACTCTGAGAATTTTTGTCAGAGCTGCAACACTCAATAACAATGTTTCACAAGTTAATTTTTGTTTTCCTAGGAGTGGTGGTAGATTGACTCACATCCAGATCAAAGACTCACTGGATTCAACATTCCAATTTTAAACTTATTAAAAATGTCAATTTCTGGCTAAGATCCATCATTTTCTCAGGCCTCTTTACTTTTTCTCCACTTTTAGCAGCTGGCTTTCTTTTTCTGAAAAGTTTTAGCAGAGAAACAACATTTTATCACTTAACAAAAGTTATATACTACAGGACAATCTCAAACAGAGAACAAGACACGACAAGATATGGACATTGGGTAGTTTGCTAGGGTCATGCATATCTTAGTGTCTTACTTCCACTAAGAGAAATTCATTTCAGCAAAACTGCAAATGCTTCAACATGGACCTTTGGAGTCACTTCCAAAGAGTTAAAACTGATGTTAAATCCACGACTGCTAATAGTTTACTATATTTACATTTAACATTTCTATTTCCTTCAGGTTTATCATATAAAAGACCTAAATTCAAACTCCATGTATGAATTCATAGCTGGGTGTCCTTAGATAAATGTGTGACCTGAGACTGGTTCCAGATCATAAAAATGAAAATATGTACAAACTATCCAATTTACAGTCATCATAAAAATAAAAACAAATGTACACGAATTTTTAGTGGGTACTACACAAATATTAATGCCCCTTCTCCATAACAATTGTCTGAATCCACATAATTTATTAAAAAAAAACTTTAACGGGCAAAAATTGTCTCTACTTTGGAGGTTAAAATGTTGATGAGAGATGAAAAAAAGGACTATACATAAACAAATAATTAAACAAATATAGCAAAATGTTACAACATATAAGTGAGTCAGTGTCCTGCTTGGTAAAATGTTTCTATTATATATAAATCTAGATAAAGATCCTTATGCTTTGTCCAACATGATTGTTAATAAATAGAACAGTGATCTAACAAGTTATTTGTCATTATAATTATCTGAGATTACAGCATTGTTCAGTTCCCTTCAATTACTCTATTGCCAATTTATCCAATACATAGAAAGTAAAGAGGCCTGACAAAGTAATGATACTTAAAATTTGTAAATTTGGAAAAAATTCAGAATGGATATGAAATGTGACAGTGACTAGATCTGTGCCATTATAAAGTTCACCATACACCACAAACTTTATACTGAAACAAACAAAAAAGTGATACTTGGGGAAGCCAAGATGGCTCAGCAGGTTAAGCATCTGTCTTGCAGCCCTGGGGTCCAAGGATCGAATCCCAGCTTTGCCCATGTGGACCCTTATCCTGAGTGGGGGTGTGTCCCCAGTTCAGTTCTTGACATGCCTCCCCGCACCCAACTATGGAACAAAACTATGTAGAAAACTAATGACGTGCAACTATGGAGACTTCTCTGGGCCGTCCCCCTTCTCTCTGTCTCTGTCTCTCTGTCAAAAACAATACAAAATAAATCTTAAAAAAAAAAAATGCTTGAAATGTTTCCTCTGCTCCAAGAAAAAGCATAATTTGCAAAACATTAAAGGAAGTTGAAATGATTAACCTATATAACAGTGCATATAGAAAGCATGTGATACACAGAGAAAGTCAGGATACTATATGACATTCTCATGAAGTAAGAGGTAGTATGGCTGCTACTGTGGCTATTAACCCATTCGTTAGCAAAACTGAATATTGGTAGAAGAGTCAAATGCATTTTTATTAGTATAAGGTAAAATTATAAGAACAAAAAGCCTCACCAACAAACAGGAGAAGCTTGGGAAATCCTCCTAAGCTAGACTTTCAAACGAGCAGAAGGCACACAAACTACAGAACTGTTCAACTTCAAGAAAACATAGCCAAGAAACAGCAGAAAGCATTAAGTATTACAGAGATCAAGGACTAACTCTTCAACTTTGGGACAATGCAGTAGGCTATGTGATTACAGCAAAAACACTCTTGTTCTGCAAACCCTAGGACACATGATTCAGGAATAAGAACCAGTGCATATATACTAATGATGTAATTCGAAATCAGCTAGCCTTCATTTTGGAAGCAAAAAATGATTTAACAACTTTAATGACTCAAGTCCTATTATAAAATTGTTAAAAGTCTAAAGGGATCAGTGAAATTTTTCAATTAAATTTGACTGTATTTTATGGAGATAGTTATATCCTAGATCCACAAAGGTTTTAAGAAATACCACTTGCTAATGTCAAGGATCTAATGAAAACAGATTTTCTAAGTCTTCATTTCTAACTGTATATTATATATACTACATTCAACAGGATGAGCTATCTAAAAGCAATCTCATTCACAGTAATGTAATTTTAAAGATACTTTTCTGACTAAGCCAATGTAAAAAGCATTTTTATATATTGAACACCTAGAATAAAAATATTATGGTATTAAGAGTTTCCCTTGCTCCTAAAATGATTCAATCCACTATGGATTTTTTTCTGCAAGTAAAATAATTTATACTAGAAAACTAATCTCAGTTTTTCTACAATTAATGTTATTTTATTTATAATAAAGACTATGGTGCTGTAATTCAAATGTTTTTAAATATTTGTTATCAGTTGCCCTGACTTTTAAATGTAAAACTCATTATCAATTAAAATAAAATTAGTATAGTGACTTTTTCTTCTGTAGCATTACAAGACTGATTTTAAAAAATGGAGAGGCATTCATTTCAGGAAAATGTGTAACTCAAGTCTCAACTGGAGTACTCTAAGGTGTGTCTCAAGTAGTTGTTACTAATAATAGTTCTACATATTTTTTAATGACTCACTTTCCTTAATAAATCAGAGAAGATTTAAGTTTATCCTGATAATGATGTCAATTTTCAAATACTTGTATTTTGATATGCTTTCTGGAACACGAGAGAACAAGATGGAATTACAAAGAGCATGCTAGGAAACTGCACATTGGTATATGTCATGCATGTAAATATCTTGTACTAGATGGAAAAAAATATTGAGAATCACTGACTTACATAACAAAATCTTTGTTTAATGCTATATGAGTCTATAGGGAATATCTGGCTCAACTCCTACCTAGCTCTTCACTCAGTTCAGGGCATTCAACCATTGGCTGGTTTGTGCATTTAAATGGTGTGTGTTCTTCGAACAAAACAGAATTACCCTTGTAAGTACAGAGAACAAACTGATGATTGCCAGATGGGAGGGGGTTGGGGACAGGTGAAAAAGGTGAAGGGATTAAGGAGTACAAATTGGCAGTTACAAAATAGTCACAGGAATGTAAAGCACAGCATAGAGAATATAGTCAGTAAGATTATAATAACTATGTATGATGTCAGGTGGGCAACCAGATTTATTGAGGAGATCACTTCATAAATTATATAAATTTCTAACCACTATGCTATACACCTGGAACTAATATAACATAAATTAACTGTAACTGAAAAACTAAAACAAAATGTTAAAGAACGTTTCTTGAATGATGTAGAGAATCAGCAATTAAACTTATATGTAGAATACAAATAATGTGTGTTCTTTAAGAATTAAAACCTTATACTTATAGGATACAAATTTTTAAATAGGAATATGTATATTCCTCCTTAAAAAATAATCATACATCAGTTTGAAAATACAGTTTACCAGTAAGTTTTAAACAGATTAAGTAAATGTGGTTTAAGGTGGGGAGGAACACAAGTTACAGATTTAAGAAAGTAACATTTGGTTTTTCTGTAGTACTTTTAAGCAAGTATTTGTGGTTTAAATAAAAGGAATTTTGGGAAACCATCCAACAATAGATGATAATCCAAGGTGAAAGAAAAATAATTCAGGAATTCAGACAAACTAGACATATTTTCAGGTAAAAGGCATTTAAATTTCTTATTATTTCTACAGAGAAATATTAATCAAAGAACAATAAAAGAACTAGGAAAGTATTTCAATTAAAGATTATTTGACAACCAAAAGAACCAAAATAAAACACATAATTATTTGCTCTGTACAAATGCAAATGTCATTCAATATAAGTAAACTCAAATTCCTAAATTTAAAATCTACAGACTTTTAAGATGGTAGAATAAAGACAGTACTAGAAGAGATAAAATTAAATCTATCATGTAAGAAACTGAATATAGAAGTAGAGGACTGCCTAAATTCAGGCATTTTATCTAAATTGTCTAATTTTTCCTTCATAACGACCTTCTCAGGCTATTTTATCATCCTCATATGGTTTTAAAAGATTAAGTAACTTGCCCAAAATTCCACAGACGAAAATCCTGATGATTTCTGACTGAAACCCAGATTATCTGGCTTCAAAAAAAATAGAATTTTCTTTCACTACACCTTATGTGACCCCTGAAAGAAATACCTACATTAAAATTGTCAGTCTTTTAATTAAAACCTTCTAAAAGAGACAATATCAAGCTTATCATAAGTGGTGATGATGTATAGACTAAGAATTAGTCATCGCTTCATAAATACAAATAAATGTTTAAGAAATAATTCTAAATCATGCATGACATTAAATTTTAAAAAGCTGAATATGTAATATTCCAAAAGTGAAGAAATCTGAAAAATTTTGTAGAAAAGCATTAGGTAAGCTTCATCTTGCCTAAATATTTTGAATTCCAAAGAAAAAACTTGACAGGTCCCATATTTTGTCCACTATAAAGCAGTTTCATATGAATAACAAGGATTATTTTTATACTTATGAAATAAGGAAAAGTACGTAATTGCTTGGATATGATTCTTTTATTCTGACTCTCATATATCCTCTATTTATCCTCTTCCATTTTTCATCCAGATCTTGGAGCTCTCTTCTAATTTAGGGTAACTGAGTCTCAAGTTCAGGAACTCCTGCAAGTTTAGAAGCAAGAGCAGATTATAATGCGATGAAAATCACAAAACTGCAATGGCTGGTGGAGTGTTACAGAAGAAACAAAAGTTTCAGTTATTTTCCAAAGTATTAACTATCATGGAATTATAGGTGACTCTTCTTCTCTACAGTTTTATTGAACTGATTTTAAAGCACTAAGCTTTTATAATAAAAATAGGAAAGAAAAGGAAAGAGGGAGGGAGGCAGGGGAAATTTTCCCCCAAGCTTTAAATAAAACATATCTAAACATCTTAGTCCTTCCAAAGTTTCAAAACTATGATCTGCTTGTTTGTCCTTTAATTTCTCAGTGGTGTGGTAAATTAACCACACTTAAGTACACCAAAGTCAAATGAGATATGGAAAAACAATAAAGAAGTAACCCAAAGATCTATAAAATCTGAGCCATAGCTCTTAATTGCAATATTTAAGAAATTCGTTAAAAATTAGGTAAGTATGAAAAAGAGATTTAGGGTAAAAACTGAAAAGCAGGATTCAAATACTTAAAAAAACGCAGTTACTTCCTACGTATGGAAAAATTACAGTATAACAAATACATATGTGAACTCATAGCCATTTATTATTATTTTATCATAAACTGAAGTTCTGTACTAAAATATTCTTTAGTAATTAACATCATGAAACAATATACAACGAAGTTTTGAGTCCTATCAAAATACTGACATAAGTCTCTAGATAATTACTTCATTTTCCATGAAACAGTTTTATTTTTAAAAGTTCACACGTATAAGCTTTCTCTTTTCATTACAAAAATACATTCTTATTCCAAAACAACTATTTAGATCGATCCACTTTATTAAGTATGTTACCAAAACATTGCATACATAACTGTAGTCCCTTGGACTTATCTTCAAAAATAATGCTTATTTAAAAATCAAGCACAGGGGAAGCTGGGATGGCTCAGCAAGTTAACCACTCGTTTTGCAGCCCAGGGGACCAAGAATGAAACCCCAGCTCCGGCCAGTGCAGACCCATATGCTGAACTGGGGTGGGCTTCCTGCATGGGCAGCCCACTCCACCTGTGTGGACTGAAACCATGTCAAAAACTGATGGCGCAGAACTATGGAGACTGCTCTGGACACTCGCCCTTCTCTCTGTCTCTCTCTGTTACTGTCTCTGTCTCTCTCTGTCTCTGTCAAAAACAATAAAATAAATCTTAAAAAAAAAACGTTAAAAATCAAGCACAAAATTAGAATGTATTAACAGTAGTCCAATTTTAAAATGAAAATTTTAGTTACATGACAAGTTCATGAGATTTTTTTCTGATTGTCAAAATGTAATTTATTCAGCTGGACCTTGATTTACTGAGATGATGACTTCTTGCTCATTCACAAGATTGCTTTATAATAGTCTCACGGAATTAAATTATGATAGGTTTTATAAACACTATTTCCATCTACAAATGGAAATAAGCACCTTACAATATTCTGGTATGATATATATTTACGCTGGTTTTCAAACTTGATCATTTCAATTTCTCTGTTCCTTAATATTCATTATGAAACAACTGTCTTGAACATGTTATTGCTGTGTAGGTAGCTGGTAGTTACTGTATAATCAAGTTTTCTACATTGTTCGAAATTTTTCATGGCGAAATATTGGATGAAAGAATGGCAAATTTGCTATGGTCACAGACCAGAGTTACAGCTACCTTAACAGTTGGAGATGAAATGAAAGTGAGTTGTCTACCAAAAGCCTGGATTATTTCTTCCAAACTAGACATCAACTTTTGAAGTAGTACAGAAGCTTCATTAACTGGACCCTAAATCATTTTACATGGTATATATACTGAATGCTTCTAGCCAACAGTGCAGAAGACACAATGATCTTCACCAAAGGTCTTTCATGGGAGAAAACAGAGAAAACATTTCTACTATGCCTATGTACTCTCAATATATTCCCAATACCTTTGGAGGCATAGTTCCCTTGGCTCAAGAGTACTAACAGAAATCATGTATTACAAAAAATACACTCAGCCTTCCTTTTCATTGACAATGTGTGGCTCTTCATAAATGTCTTCCAAAAGACAATACAGGTATACCAGGACTACAACATTGCACTAATAATTATATTTTGTGTATCTTTTTAAATCCTGTTGTTCCCATTCCATAGATTGAGAAGTATTTTCCAGGCTTTAGTCACTAACACAGTTTTGATCTATTCTTACTGATCTTTCCATTACACTTTTATATAATGACTTGGTTTGAGAAATTTTTTATCTTAAAGTATCTGCAGAAAGGGAAAAATGGTATACTACCCCGTTAGGGCAGTTGACGTCAAAGTGACTGGGAGGCCACTATGATTATTCGCAGCTTCTTACGAATTAAAAAGATTAAGGCTTTTTTGTTAATCATAAGGTGAACGAAAACGAAACGTTAAAAGCACTAATAAATTTTTATATTTAGGACTGCACAGCACAAGATAACATCACAAGTGTACAAAGTAAAAAGCGACAACTTCGCGGTTAAATCCTTAATTCCTGCACACGGTACCCCGGGGGTACCAATCAATACCAACCCTATTTTCGTGTTTCAAAAGTGTGATATTAAGGGAGACTTTAAGGCAGAAAGCTGACCCAAAGGTGACTCCAATACCTCCTCACTCCTAAATGGCCAAGCAAGAACAGAGCAGAAATTGCCCGCTGCCCTAGCTTCACACTTAACAGTTTATCTTTGGACTGTCTCTCCGAGGACACCTCTGGCGAAGACAGGAGCGGAGATAGAAGGTAAGGAATAAAAGCAGGAGGTGGAGGATGACCTACAGAAGTGCTGAGGTCGAACGGCGGGGGTCAAGGGAGACGGCAGGGTCCCAGCGGTAGTAGGGGGCTGGGGGAACACCTAGGGGTTGGAGGTGGCCGCCACAGCTGGAGGGCTGCGCCAGGAAAGGAGCGCACGAAGAGGGAGGTGCGGACGTGATGGGCAGTACCCCCAGTGCCCCATACACCGCCCCACACCCGGCAGCCCCCCGACCCAGCGACGGGGCGGGGCGTGGAGCCCGCCTCAGCCCTTTTGCGCCGGCACCCGCCTCCTCAGCTCCTGTCCCGGGTGGGTGGGACAAGCGGGCCTCGCCAGCCCGAGTGGGCAGCCAAGCCCAAAGCTCCAAGTAGGAATGCTGCGCCACGGTCGGAGGACGGGCGGGAGACCCCGCAGCCTGGGGCGGGGGGGGCGAGGAGGCTGAGGGCGGAGGAAAAGCCCTCGGCGCAGCCGCCGAAGACAGGGCTGAGTCCCAGGCGCCCCTCAGTGGGCAGGGAGCGTTGCCCCCATTCTCAGATAGCCTTCCCTTCTCTTCCCCACTCCCCCGGCGTTGCCCCGGGCAACAGCGCCCGCCACCGGCGGCGCGAAACTCACTTACCTAGAACCTGACAAGCAGGAGCCCCTCAGACTCAGGAGCCAGTCGCCACCCCGCATCACGGGGAACGCCAGAGCCAATGGGTGCCGCTGTCAGAAACCTCTGCGGCCAATCCAACTGCACTCCGGTCTCCGGGCACCCTCGAAGCTCTGGCCAATGGGCACGAGCAGAAGGCGGGCGCTACCATTCTGCCCCAACCCCCTCCTCCACCACATCCCAGGAGGCGGGGTGCGGCCGATTGGCTCCGACTCCGGAGGGGTGGGATTCCGGCTTCAGGCCCGGGGCGCGCGCGGGGCCCTTGGGCGTGGCACGGGGAGCCGCGGAGCTACGGAAGCATCCCTCTGGGCCAGCTCCCGGGCTCGGGTGGGGTCCCGAGCTCTTCTCGTTTGTGCTTTCCTCTACGCCCCTGCAACCCTCTCCTCTCTAGCAGTGTCCAGGGCTGCCGGGGTGGGAGTGAGGGAGGGATGGGCCGGAGGCGGACCGCGGCGTCACAGGAAACTTTGGGAGACTCGCCTGGAGATGACCGGGAAGTGCCGGGCCGGGCGGTGATAAACTGGGGCGGCCTGGAAGGGACTACCTGGCCGACCCGCAGCCGGGAAGGAATCCGAAGAGGGGCGGTGGCGTAATTAAAATGTTAAGTGTGCCCGCGGGGTGCCAGGTGATGCGGGAGCTGATATCTCCAGGAACGGAAACTGCTTTTGGGAACGCGAATCTCCTCCTCCCCCCGCCCCCCCCCACACACCTCTGAATACGCGTTTTCACCCTCAAAATCAGTCACTTTTTCCTGTACATTTTACTTCTATCAATTGTAACGCTGTGATCCTTTAGAGTGGTTTTCAGCTTCTCCAATGGATTCTAAGTGCCTTAAAGGCAAGAACTGTCTTTCTCGTTCCTGTAATCCCAGTACCTAAAACAAACAAAAATGCTGGGATTATGATAAATTCTGTTCAGAAGTGTGCATCAGATCCTGTGAGTGGTCCTTATAACAAGTCATTATCTCTTCGAGAGTCTGGAATGTATGAAGAACCCAAACTGGTTCACTTGCAGTAAGAGTTGCTTTTGAAGCGTCTTTCACCAAAAGAATTTAGTGGAAAATGAGTAATGTGAGCTGAACAAATAACTAGATGATCTGTATTAGTCACTATTCAAGGGTGTGATCCTGTAGCCGACTTTTTAAGGTATTGATTGTATCATGTACTTAGTTGAACCGCATTCTTTGCGTGGAGCAAATCTAACTTCAACCAACACCCCTTTAAAACTTGAATTACGTAGGAACCAAAGAAAGGTGAATATATTTTTCTAAACAGTGTTATTTATCTGTCTGTAATGAAAGATCTACACAGAGAAAAATATAAATTTTAAATTGTACTTGTCTACTGTTTCAAAGAACTCAAAACAAGTTGTGAAAACAAATCAAATTTTAAAAGAAGAGGCTTAATTCTCACCGTGATGATGGAGGAAAAGATTTCCCTTCTCAGAGCATTCGCCTTTGAAAACTTGAGTACTTTCTCCTCTCTGAAATGTATATAAATCTTTTTGAAGACTAAATAGGTCATCTGCCAGTATGTTGTCAGCTTTACTTCCCAGGAATGTTTTTCTCAAGGACTGGGAGCTCTTTGAAAAGCAAACATCAAGAAGAGAGCAAGCACCCTTGAAAGAATTATTTTTAATACATACACACACACACACACACACACACACACACACACACAGGAGTATTATTCAGTCATAATAAAGGAAATTTAGAGTAGGGAGGGGGATTCCAATGTATAGTAATGAAAAAAAAACAAAATTGAGTCTGGGTGGTAAGCTCATGATGCAACACATAAATCATATATTGTAGAATTGTACACCTGGAACCTACGTAATTTTATTAAGCAAGGTCACCCGAATAAATTTTTTTTTTTTTAATTTTGCCATTTGCGACAACACCAATGGACCTATAAGTCAAAGAAATGCAAATGCCTTATGCTCTCACTAATATGTGGAATTAAAAAAAAAAAAAAAGCTCATAAATACAAAGAATATATTGGTGGTTTCCAGGAATGGGAGTTTTGATGGATGAAATGGGCCAACGGTTACAAACTTTCAGTTATAAAATAAGTCATGGGGATGTAATACACAGCATGCTAAATATAATTAATAATACTATATTGCATATTTGAAAGTTGCTAAAAGTAAATCTGAAGAGTCCTCAGCACAAGTTAAAAAAAAAAATTATAACTATGGTGAAGGATGTCAAATTACATGTATTGTGGTGATCACAATATATACAAATATCAAATAATATTACACATGTGAAACTAATAGGTTACATGTCAATTATATCTAAATAAAATCAGAGATAACAGCCTTGTCTCCCAGTTTCTGTTGAAGAGTATGAGTCAGTGGGCAAATTGCTCCAAGTTGCAAACTACCTTTGACAGACAGAGAGAGAAAAAGAGAAGGGGGAGGGCTCAGAGTAGTCTCCATAGTTGCACATCATTGGTTTTCAACATGGCTTATTCCACTGGTGGGGGCAGGGCTGTGTAGGGCAGAGACCAGGCTAGGATCTCACCCTGGTGAGTGCTGAGCTGGGAGCACACCCTAGTACAGCATATATGGATCCACATGGAACAGGACCGGGATTCGATCCTTGGACCCCGGGGCTGCAAGACAAGCACTTAAACCACCAAGCCATCCTGGAATAACCTTCCGCCCCCCCCCCCAAAAAAAATGATATGAGAAGTTTGTTTTTCCTTTGAGTAAAGCTAATTAGCTAACAGATGGTCACCCCAATTACCAAATAAACTTAAGATGAATTATGTGTGCAAATAGTGTTGTCAGGCCTTTTACTTGAAGACTAGTTATTGTTCATCTTTAAAACATATGTAATGGGTTGAATCTGCTTGACTGTATAAAAGGGTGAGGTTTCTTTCTGTCTTTGCAATCTCTTTGCTGATTGCCTGTAATCCAAATCACATTCTGGTTTAGTGCTTAGTCAATAATAAAAGTTTTGTTGTTGTTGTTATTGTTTTTATTTCTGTGCTGCCTTTATGGAGATGATGTCTGGGTTGGGAGAGGATTTCGTTTTAAATTCTATTTTCCATCAATACCAATGCCCCAAATATTGAGACTACAAAGTTAAGAGAAGTAATTACTTTTTAGTTTTTAATTTATTCTTGAAAACGATCTCACATTAGGTGATACCCTTAACACTGAATTACGAATATATTTTAATAGAGTCAGAATGATAACGTTAATGTTTGCTATGTATTTTGTAGTGACTGTTAACTATATAAACTAATGCTATGCAATAAAAAAACTCTCAAAACAGAAAATAAATTAATTTTCTATAATATTAAATTTTGTGGTACACCTCATGTCAATACCAATAAAAATCAAGAAATGTTTGTGTACTAAATGATTAATTAAAGCCAAAATACAACTTTGGGGATTGCATTACCAAGGCATATTTCTTTACTTTTATAATAGAATTCTGTTTTGTTTCGTTTTTCTAAATCTGGAAAGAAAGTAGCTTTAAATAATGATCTGGTGAAAATAGAACTGTTTAATACAGTGCGTGTGTGTGTGTGTGTGTGTGTGTGTGTGTGTGTGTGTGTGTTTTAAGGAACCCAAAGCTCTGAAAACAGTAAGAATCTTTCCGGTTCTTGAACAATTCTCTCAGTTCTCATGTGTCACACAAGAAACTTAAAAACTACCTGCCACATGCCAAACACTTTGCTAAGAAATACAATTTTGAATGAATGTACTTGATGTAAATGAATGTGGCAAAAATCAATGCTGCATTTTTTAAACTGAAAAACAATTACAGCAAACCCAATTTAAAAGTTTTCCTGTTATAATTATTATAATAATTATTATAATAAGCACTTTATTTCACCTGATTTCAAATACACTGTGCAATTTTCTTACATCTTGTAAATATAGGGAGAATGCGGAAGAATAAAGGAAAATAATTCCCTGTCTAGATGATCCATGGGCTTCATAAAATACTAGCCACCCCCCATTATGCCTGGAGGAATATATCTTTCAGTTGAAGTTGTTAGCATACGATTTAAGAGATTAATTTCCTGTCATTAAAATTTGGATCCATACCAGGTACCACCATGACTTTTGAAACATCACAGAACTGCCTAGCTACAGATAAATAAATCATTAGTATTATAGTATTTCATTTTTCCACATATCAACTTTTGTCTGTTCTAATAACATTACTTACCTGGATTAATTAATACAATAATATGAATGTCAAAACCTTAGGCGATTAGTAAAAAATGATTTTAAAATTCTTGCTGTACTCTATATCTCTACCCACCTCCCCATTTTCCTGTTTCATAATTTCCCATAATAGGCTTCAAGAAAAATCTTGGCTGTATACTATCTCATTCATACCATACCTATCCTTCCTTTTTTTCTTTAATCTATATTTCTTCCCTTTTATTCCTTTCTGCCACCTCCTTAGCTTTGTGATTCTCTGCTCTTTCTAATCCACAATGTATACCTAACCTTTTGCATGTATTACTCCTAAAATGGAGATAATAATAGGCATGCAACATAGAAATAATACCTATATTTATTCTATACATGCTGCAATGTCTCAATTTTAAGTTCATATAAATATGTTTGATTTTGAAATATGTCCTATTGAATGAATAGTCACTACAAGACACATTTGTGTGTAATTTTCTCTAGAGCTTTCTGGGGGCTTTCCAAATTTTAAATTTTCAAAATGGCTATGTGGCTTCCTTTATTTTACAAATCTATATAAGGAAAATAAATGAGGGAAAGAAAGCAAGAAAAGAAAGTAAAGTAGAATTGGAGGAGAAAAACAGGTATTCTGCCTTCAAATTAGATGGCAAATACGTTCACACCATCTCACAACCATCCCTCCCAGCAGAGACAGCTGTCCTTCTAGCACTGGGTTGGTTCCTCTGTTTCCCTGACCTTCTTGCCATTGAGAATCACAAGCCCCAACATTCTCAATCAAGACACACTCTCTCCAAAATGCCACTGGATCACTCAAGGCCTGTACCGTTTTAAGTCAGCCTTTCCTCAAAATTTACCTGTCCTTTGCCTCATTCCCTTATTCCTGGCTCATTGGACCTTCAAAGATAATTGTCAAATATGTGCCAGTGGGAGAATGCTGGAGTACTGATTTCCAAATGTGGACAAATGCACTATAGCATCATCAGAATCACCTGAGAGCATTTTAAAAAATATATACTCTTAGATTTACCCTGTAGAGATTCTGACTGGGAAAGTCTGAGAAGAGTTCAGAAAATGAATCTGGTCAGCAGGGTGAATTGAAAACAGGCACGGCGTGGAAGCTGAAATGGCTCAGCAGGTTAAGCGCTGGCCTTAAAACCCTGGGGTCTGAGGATCGAATCCTGACCAGGGCCTATGAAGACCCATATGCTGAACTGGGATATGGCCTCCAGTTCCATTCTCACCAGGGCAAATTTCCTGTGCAGGAGGCCCCCAGTTTGGCCCCCACTCACGGGGGTGTGCTGCAATGCTAGAGGCCCCCAGCCCAGTTCCCAAGCTATGCGGCCCCCGCCTACCTATGTGGAATGAACCTATGTTGAAAACTGATGACATACAACTATGGAGATTGCTCTGGGCCCTCCCCCTTCTCTGTCTCTCTCTGTCTCTCTCTTTCTCTGTCTGTCTGTCTCTCTCTCTCTCTCTCTCTCTCTCTGTCAAAAACAATAAAAATAAATCCTGAAAGAGAGAAAGAAGGAAAGAAGGAAGGAAGGAAGGAAGGAAGGAAGGAAGGAAGGAAGGAAGAGGAAAGGAAAGGAAAGGAAAGGAAACAGGAACTGATCTCTGCTCCTTCCCCAAACACCTTGCCATAACATATACACTGGTCCAGATCACCAGGAATCTTTTACACAGGGATCTCTGAGGGCATAGGTGAGAAGAGAGACTTATAACAACAGACTTGGCCAACAGTCTCTGTCAGGAGTAGGTAAACCCCCAGGTTACTTCCCAACCAAGCAGCTAGGTACCACACTGTCCTAACCCAACCCAAAGACAATAAGATTTACTCCCTGGTGAGAGCGAACTAGACAAGCTCTAGTCTTTTTTTTTTTTTTTTTTAAGATTTATTTTTATTGTTTTTGACAAAGAGAGAGAGATACAGAGACAGAGAGTAGGGGGAGGGCCCAAAACAGTCTCCATAGTTGCACATCATTGTTTTTTTCACATAGTTTCATTCCACAGGTCAGTGCAGGGCCTCACAGGGCAGGAACTGGGCTGGGGTCTAACCTTGGTGAGAACCGAAATGGGGGCATTCCCCAGTTCAGCACATTGTTCCACACAGCTGGGGCCAGGATTTGATCCTCTTGCCCTGGGGCTACAAAGCAAGCGCTCAACCTGCTGAGCCATCCCCGGCTTCCCTACAAGCTCTAGTCTTGAAGACATAAAAATTGCTGAGTATAAGGGTAAGGTACCTTAATGCACACTGGGCTGAAGGGAATAAGTGAAAGTCTGTTTACTAAACTATGAAACTTTCTCTCCCATTTGGCTACTATAATGGCAGTTTTCAGATGTATGTCCTAAGGAAAATATATTGTTTCCAATATTCCTTTCTAGGGAAACTGACTTGCCCAAGGGAAAAAAAAATTTTTTGTGTGGATATAGGTGATTGTGGAGGAGGATATAGCTGATTGTGGAGAAGGGATCTTCCTACGGTGTCATCACATAAAAAATGAGGACTGCCAAGCAACATGTACCAGCCTTACAGGTAACTTTTCTTACTCTTATATATAAAAAAACTTCTTGGGATCACCACACTTTTGAAGAAACCCACTGAATGTGGTTATCCAGTTTTCCCAAAACCATCTGTTGGCAAAACTATCCTTTCCGTGTTGAATGTATTGGATCCCTTGGAAAATATTAGTTGAGTATATTTACAGAGATTTATTTCTGGGCTCTCTTTTCTGTTTCATTGCTGTATGTGTCTATATTTATGCCAGTGCCATACCGTTTTAATTACTATAGCTTTGTGAGATTTGCATTTAAATAAATACTTTGAAATCTATATTGCATTGTATGTTTAGTTATTTATCAAGTAATATTTTATTAAGTTTCTAACATATACCAGCAGTAACTTTACATTTCAGTGGGGAAAGGGACAATAGTAAACAATAAACTAAAATAAGACCACTTCAGATATTGCTAAATTGAACATAGAAAATGAAACAAAGTAATATGAAAAGCAGTATGTGTTGCAGGTATAGGGAGGGTCCTTGCTAATATTAAATAAGGTATCTGAGATGGCCTCTCTCAAGAAAGTGATATTTGAAATGAGACTTGAAGGAGAAAAAAAGCCATTCATGGGAAGATTTGGAAGCATAATATTCTAGAGCCAATTACAAATTATAGCCCACGTAAACGTCCTGAGATAGGAGTGATTTGGAATGTCCCAGAAACAGGAAGAGAAACAGTGTGACTTATGCAGAATGAACCAAAAGAATGGAGGCAGGTGGATAAAATGGAGAGTGAGTGCAGCTTTATGGGTAGGAACAAGAATCCACACTGTATTCTAACTGCAATGAAAAGCCAACAGAGAGTTTTAAGCAGGTGAATAACATGACCAATTTTAATTTTTGAATAAGGATCACTTATGCTGCTATGTGGAGAATGAATTGTATTAGAGCAAGAGGGAAAAGAATCAGGAACCTGCATAAGTGGTTTAGGAAGTGGCACTAGTGGTTGGTTTGGATTACTTTGGTAGCATTGGGATGAAAAAGAGGGAAGAACTCAGGACATACTAAGAGATATCTTTAAGATAATATTATTATTCTAAAATAATAGATTCTAACATAAATTAATATAATCTTAACAAAAAATTGCAAATGTAATTCAACTTAATCCAACAATGATTGATCATATAACGTGTCTCAGGTTTTGTGTTGTATGAATCCTTACTCAAGAAGTATTTTTGCTTTCAAGAAGCACTGTATTACATTTGTGGGAATATTTCTAGTGATAAAACAATCTTCTATAAAAAACGTTTTTTTTAGGTTACCAAAAAACAAATTTGATTAAAAATTTAAAACAACAAAACAAACAAACAAACAAACAATCAAACAAAAACCCAACTTTATCATAAGCTATCTCTAAAAGACGTACCGGTAATGAAACTTTAAGGAGAAGAGTTCTGAATTCAGCTCTCTTTCTTTCAATCTGTTAAACTGCTGGCATATGAGGAGATTCAGATACCATTTTTTTAGTACACTGAAATTTTATAGAGTTCTAAATAACCATTGGGAACTCTGGATTCCAATATATAAAATTAAAATGTAATAATTTGTTAAGTAATCTTTAGAAAGAAGCTCCATGGCATGCTCTTGAAAGAACAGAAACTTAGCATTACAATATGCAAAAAACAAAATGATGCTGTTACCAGCTATATCATATCTCCCCTAAATCCATATGTTGAAGCCCAGTACCTCAAAATATGACTGTATTAAGAGATAGACTTGTTAAAGAAGTGATCAGTTAAAATGAAGCCATTAGAGTGGGCCCTAATCCAATCTGACTGGTTTCCTTAAAAGAGGGACTTTGGATACACTAATAGACACCAGCCATGTAAACCCACAGAGGAAAGACCATGCAAGGAGGACATAGCAAGAAAACAGCCATCTAGAAGCCAAGGAAAGAGGACTCAGAAGAAACCAAAACTGCAGACACCTTGATCTTGGGTTTCTTACCTAGACATATAAGAAAGTAATTAATACCTGTTGTATAAGCCATACAATCTGTGGTATTTTGTTATGGCAGCCCTGGCAAACTAATACCTATGCCAAAGTATTGATTTGCATCCATAATGTCAGTTCAATAATATTTCAATAAAAAATAAACATAATCTTTTAAGATTTGACACAAGTAAAAGAAAAACAAAAATAGAGAAATTGTGGAAGCCTGGATGGCTTAGTGGGTTAAGTGCTTGCTTTGCAGTCCCAGGGACCCAGGATCAAACCCCGACCCCATCCCGTGCAGACCCATATGCTGAACTGGGGTGTACATCCCATGCAGGAGACCCCCAGTTCAGTTCTCACCCCCCAGTTCAGACCCTGGCTTGAGGGGGCGTGCCTCCCCTGGGGGAGGCCCCCAGCCTAGTTCCTGCCCTGCTTGGCCCCTGCCCACCTGTGTGGAAGGAAACCATGTTGAAAACCGATGACGTACAACTATGGAAATTGCTCTGGGCTCTCCCCCTTCGCTCTGCCTCTCTCTCTCTCTCTCTGTCTCTGTCAAAACCAATAAAATAAATCTTTTTAAAAAAATAGAGAAATGAATGTAATAGATATCTTTATATGTATTATATCAACCATCAAAGCAATAGTGGCATGGCATAGTGCTTACAGTACGTAGGCAATGTCAAGGGATGATCACATGTCATTAAAGGAAATACCGTACATCATGTGCAAACTAAAATCAGACATTAGAGACTTAGTATATGGCAATTTCTGCTGTAATCACGTAGTTTAAGTGAATAAAAGCAGTTTTCAAAAGAAGGTATGGGTGTTCCTCAATACCATAGACTTGCAGTATAAGTAGTTAGCTCAGTACTGCATATGGATTACTAAAAGGGGACGGACAGCATGAGGAGTCTGTATGGTGTTTTTCATTTCAAAACATTAGAAGTTTCCCACAATTAAGTTTTTCCTAAAAGACCATATAAGTTATATTTTTGGAATCAATATCTATAGTTAAATACATTAGAAGTATTCACTATTTGTAGAAGGTTTTATCATGTCGTTTATAAATAGTCTTCAGGGAGTCCATGTACCCTAAAATTGTATGGAAAATTGGAAAATTATGTGAGATTGATGAGTGCCACAAGGCACACGTTTTTGGGAAAAATGGTTAAGAGTCAAAGTGCTTGTGCCATACACTAAGCTTCTAATGTCTGATATTAGCTTGCACAGGATGTATTTCCTTTAATGACATGTTATCATCCCTTGACATTGCCTATTGTAAGTGAGGTATCACTTTGTAACTGGGTGATCGTACTCAGGTTACATAACCTGTGTACTTTAGTTTCCTCACTTGTAACATGAGGATGATAATATGAACAACTTCAAAGGGTTGCTTGAAAATGAATATACTAATATGCATAAAAAACTTAGAATAGTAAGAGTTCAATAAACATCAGCTATTGCTATTTCAATAGCACTCTTGATTCACAGTTGAATACAAATGCCAAAAAAAAAAAAGGTTATACATTGGCACTAAACTTATGGACCTGGGATTCAGGGAGGACTTTATGAATCTGACCTCAATGGCAAGGGAAGTAAAAGCACAAATAAACAAATGGGACCTTATTAAGCTAAAAAGCTTCTGCGCTGCAAAGGAAACCATCAACAAAGCAAAGAGGCAACCAACCAACTGGGAGAAAATATTTGCAAACAATGCCTCTGA
>PVKE010012767.1:0-14749 GCA_004027555.1 Craseonycteris thonglongyai
TGCCCTGCCGTTTTATGGGCAGACAACTGTTGTCCATGCTCACGGAAGTTGAAAGTCCGGGAGGCTTTCTCTTGCTTTGCTGCTGATCCACCCTCAATTTTAGGCAGTCTCTTTAGTTCAATCATTTATCTTGCAACTTTGAGTCTCTAGTGGGCTCAGAATTTATAATTCTGTAGGTTATCTGATTTGTTCTCATTGTTTAGGTGGAAGTACTATTTTGTGTGTGTGTGTGTGTAATTTTTTATATCCCAGAAAGAAGCAGAAGTTTCCTATTGCATTTTATCCCTAACTCTTCTTTAGATTTTATTCTCCCATAACAAATACTAAAAAAAGTACAAGTATTACAGTACAATTACAATGATTTGTGTACATCTATTTGGGATATAATCTCAGGAAACCTCAGTAAAATAGTGAGTGGGAGGAGAGACAGGGAAGAAAAGGAACCCTATATAGTGAGCTAATGAGCAACTGTGGTACAATCCTGGTGGGGACTTGTGACAGACTATGTGGAATCTGCCTTTGAGTGGTAGCTGGGTATTTATTCCCCAAACTTCCATCTGTTATTGACTAATTACCCTGCCTTTGTGTGGAGCCTATACCAGGTCAAAAATGGCAGACAATCATAGGTCCTTGCAGTAGAAAGTTGTTTACATGAGGAAATGTGGGCAGGCACAATATTTTAATAAACTTTCCAATGACACTTACGGCTTTATTTCTCAGACATGTTAGCATAATGTTTTTGAGAAGATGTTTTATACTTGATTTATCATTATATTCTCTCAACATGGAAAATAGTCAGAAGACAATTGGCAACACATTTTCTAAAGTACCAACATGCAGAATTCTGGTTAACTTGTCTTTGTTTCTTATCCTCATCCCAAACCCACATCTTACCCCCACCTCAATCACTGAGATAAGATAACTTGTTCTCTAAATTTCCAAAAAGATGAAATTCACCAAACTGGTTGGAATTAGTTAAAAACATATTGATTTTCTAGCTAATTTGAACATACTATAATTTTAAAATGTAAGTTCCAAACCTGAACTTTATCTAACAGATATTTTCTACTATTTGCAGCCAACAATGATTAGGTATCCACCAACAATTGTTTGCTACATTTGTGGTCGTGAATATGGAACAAAATCGATTGCCATCCATGAGCCACAATGTCTAAAAAAATGGCATAATGAAAACAACTTGTTGCCCAAAGAATTAAGGAGACCAGAACCTAAAAAACCTGAAAGCAGGACCATTAGTGGTAAGTTTTTAGAAGAAAAGACTTCTGTGCATAAAGGGAGAATTTTCTCTCTAAATTTATAAGAGATCTTCTTTTCTTTCTTGTTCAAATTGAAATAAGCAACATTTACCGTTTTGGCTGTAATTGAATAGGAAAAGTAGTTCTGGGAGGACTGTCCAAAGTGTTGTCTTCAGATGTGAAGACATAAAGACACTACGTCCTGGCAAAATTGTGCAAGAAGAGGGACCCACTTCAATGTACATATTTTCCCAAAGTTTCTTTTATATATTATCAAACATCATACTTAAAAAAGCACCTTTGGGACATCTGTAGAGATGTTTTCAAATATGATTGTATCTTAGTGGAGCAGAGGTACCAAACACAAATGCTTACATGGTCCACTAATCAGGTTTCAAAATTGAGTAAATTGGTCCATGTATGAAAAAAAGGAAGGTGAGGACCATGGTAAACTTAAGAGCACTAACCCTCTGTAAAGGAGACAGCTGCTGCCCAGTTCCAGATGGTATTATCATTAAGAAATTTAGCCTGGTGTGGTCATACCTTTCCATAATGCAAAAGAAATTGGAAATCTGGACATCTATAAGAAATGTTAAGGTTTTTTTTTTTAATTTTGCAATTAAGACTTTGTTAAGCACTGTATAAGCCAAAGAAAACTGGAACTCCATGAACTATACCATGTGTGGCTTTGTCATAGAGCCACATGTTTGCTCATTTAGGGTATGAGAACAAAGTAATTCAGGAGAAAGCTGGGATGGCTCAGCAGGTTAAGCGATCACTTTGCAGCCCTGGGGACCGAGGATCAAATCCTGGCCCTGGCCCGTGTGGATCCATATGCCAAACTGAGGTGTGCTTTCTATGCAGAAGGCCCCTAGTTCAGTTCTTGACCCCCAGTTAGGTCCTGGCTTGAGGGGGTATGCCTCCCATGCAGGAGGCCCCCAGCCCACCTGTGCAGCCCTGTGCAGCATCCGCCCAGCTGTGTGGAAGGAAATCCTATCAAAAACTAATAATGTAGAACTATGGAGACTGCTCTGGGCCCTCCCACTTCTCTCCATCTCTCTCTGTCTCTATCTCTCTGTCTGTCCCTCTCTGTCTCTGTCAAAAACAATAAAATAAATCTTTAAAAAAAAAGTAATTTAGAGAATATTTTTGCCACAAAAGCTCTGACTCTCTTTCTCCTTTCTACCATTGTCATTTTCTCAGTTGATTTTCTAATTCTCCTCAAAGAAAAATAATTTTTGGCTTTTTTTTAAGATTTATTTTTATTGTTTTGACAGAGAGAGATAGAGATAGATACAGAGACAGAGAGAAGGGGGAGGGCCCGGAACAGTCTCCATAGTTGTTCATCACTGGCTTTTCCACATAGTTTCACTCCACAGGTGGGTGCATGGCTGCATAGGGCAGGAGTCTCACCTCGATGAGAACTGAATAACTCCCCAGTTCAGCATATGGGTCTACACAGGCCGGGCTCCAAATTGAGCGCTTAACCCACTGAGCCATCCCGGCTTCCCAAGATTTATTTTTATTGTTTTTGACAGAGAGAGAGAGAGAGACAGACAGACAGACAGACAGACAGACAGAGAGACAGAGAGAAGGGGGAGGGCCCAGAACAGTCTCCATAGTTGCACATCATTGGTTTTTCCACATAGTTTCATTTTATAGGTGGGCGCAGGGCTGGAACTGGGCCGGGGTCTCACCCCAGTGAGAACTGAACTGGGGGCACTCCCCAGTTCAGCATATGGGTCCGCATGGGCCGGGCTGGGATTCAATCCTTAGTCCCCAGGGCTACAAAGTGAGCACTGAACCCACTGAGCCTTCCCGGCTTCCCCTAATTTTTGGCTTTTAAAAGAAGTATTACTCAGTTCATTCATCTCCTTATGTAGCTATAGATTTCCAGAGCTGGACCTGGAATGTTATTTAGTATCATTTAGTCCAAATCACTCTTATTGGATATGATCTAAAGAGAGATTTTTAAAAGCAATCCATAGAATGGAATTTAGATTGTCATGATAAAGTTCTAGATGCTTCTAGAATTCAGCTATTCACAGTTCTTTCTAAGAGGAGGACTGTGCATACAGGTAGGAAAAGAGCTCAAGATGAAAACATCAATCTATCAAAATTAGAGCATTTGCCCCAAAGAAATTATTTACCTCACTGCAACTCTCTTCTCAGCAATTCTCATTTGATATCAAAAATGTGTTTTCTTCACTTTGGATCATTATCACTTTCTCTGCTTGAGCATAATTATCACAAGTCTAGAAGAGGTGAAAATAATGACTGGTTTGAAAACTCTGGTGGGTCACTCTTCTGTTATTGTCTACACATGAAAACAGTACCGGTAGGTCCTATAACTGCATTCCCCATTATTTTCCTTTTGGCATCATGCTATTTGTATTTTGAAATGTGTCCTTCCCCTCCAGGTCAAGAAAATTCCCATCATCACTCCCACCCCATGGACTTGCTATAGTCATAGAGTTCAAATAACCCTTCCTCCAGAACCAAAGTCTGAACCCTCTGCAAACACTTTTAGAAATGAGATGAATCATCTTAAAGTAAGAAGCAATAAATGCTCTGGAACTTTTAGTCCATATTAAAACTCAGGAGTAAGAAGGAAGTCTATGTCAGTCGTTTTGCATCAGCTTTCAAAGCACTCAAATTATACCTTCACATTCTATGCAGAATGTGATACTTGCTTTATCCAAAGGAGAAATACTAGATTTGCTGGGGTTTAATTTTCCATAGAGGAGTTAAAAACAAACAAACAAACAACAACAAAAAAACAACCCAGAATATTAGGAGTAGGCATTTTAAGAAAGCTAAGGTTTGCTATGGTTGTGTGAACCATTAGACAAATCATATGAGAATTTCCTGGTGTCAATGAAGAAATATATGTGCTACAGAAATGATAAAAACTACATTGTATATACAGGGCCCCGCAGAAGTAACTCTCTGCTGGTGTGTTACCAGCTCATAAAAATGGGGCGTTACTTATGCCTAGCCCTGTATTATTAGGGCCTGTCTGTATTGGAGGGGGGAGGGGTGGTTGGGGGTAGCTATTTTGGGAGATTCTAAGACATAGTCAATTTAATGTACTGAAGTCATTCTATTTAAATAAGGTTCACGAGAGCTAAATCCCACATTGGTCTCTAAAATAAAGCCATATGCCTTTTTTCCTATGCTCTGCCAATGAAGATTATACATCTTTCAGCTGTCTTTGTTGTTTCCATAAAGGTCCTTCTTTTTGTCAGATTAATTATTCTGTTTGCATTCTTCACTTTAATTACTTAAAGAATCTCTGAGTTTATGGCCTTAAAGAGATGATACATTTTTTAGGCTATAATTTATCTTAAATTCACTCTCAACTGCCAGTTTTGGCCTCTAAAGACATTCCATTGAAGGATTATGGAAGAGGAAAATGCAAATACATGTCCTTTTTTCTTTGTAAGTTTATATTTAGAGTCAACTAAAAGAAGGCCAAAAGCCATATTTGCAAGATAATCGTGTGTAAGCAAAGATGTCAATAATTAGTAAAGAACACATATAACACATAATACAATGTCATTCTTTTTTTCAAATTCAAAGAGTGAAAAGCCTCTAGTTCATGGCTAACATTACTCACTCCTTGAGCGAGCAGGACTTTTTTTTTTCTTTTGGCAAAAGTAATATGATTTGTTTAAAAGCCTCAGTCAACAGGTATTTCCTGAAAATATTTTCCATAAAAAGTGGAATATGGTTCTCCAGAATGAAAACTGATCCTTTTTACCATTTTCTTTTCCTTTTCTTTCTTTTTTGTTCTTTTTTCTTTAAATTTCCAGCCAAAGGTTTCTATGATCTTGATGCCTTAAATGAAGCCGCCTGGACAAGTGCCCACAGCCAGTTGGTTCCCTGTAATATTTGTGGGCGTACCTTCCTGCCAGACAGACTGATTGTTCACCAACGATCCTGTAAACCAAAAGTCGCCAAGTAAAGCCCTTTCTCCCCATGAATGTGTTGCAGGCATTAAATGCTTTTGAAAGAGGTTGGGGTATGGTGGGAAGGAGAAAAGGCTGGCAAGGAAAGGAAGCAAGTAAAACTGGAATGGACCAAAGGCTACGGGAGCCCAGTAGTGCATTGGTGGTGGGGGTGTGACCACTGTATGGTGGTCACATTAGCGTTGACACACGGGGCCACGCATGTCACACTTTTGTCACGCAGAACTCTAAGCGGGTCATCCTTCATCAGAGCAGGCATCTTTGTCTCAAGACGATTTCAGAGTCAATTGTTGTCATTTTTCTACCATTCTATTTACTTGAACGCGATTTTGAACCTTACAATTAGTACTATTTAGTGAACGGGGGCTTTAGGTGGTGATTTCCGGCAACTCCTCAGTCCCAACAAAAACTGGATTCCTTCCCATCCTTGTGCTTATTGAAATAACATGGCATTCCCTGCTTCCTCTGATCTGGGGAAGTATTTTTAATTGAGCCATTGATTTGGAATCTTCTTTCCTCTCAAAGATCATTCAATAAGGAGAAGAGACATTCAAAGAAGAGCTGAAGACTTCATGGATAAGAACACTATCTAATTCTTATTCCCTTACTAATAATGACAAATGCAACAGAGAAATTTCCAAACGAGTGCCAGCCTCATACGTCAGGAGACTGCTGCAATGTGATCCATCATGTGGGTGGAGCCCCTTCTGTCTATAGGGGAAGTCCAGCGAGAGTTGTCCGTACCCTCAAAGAGGCTTATAGGTGTTTTATTGTTGAGGTTGAAAAGACTGCCAGGAAGTTCTGGGCCTCCCCACCCAAGGTCCACGCACAGTAAATGGGTTGTGAAACTGCTCTGTGCTTTAGAGTCCTTGAATGTGTATTCATAGTGGCTGGGCTGTCCTGGGAAGAGGCCAGGGCCAGGGAGGTGCTCTGCTCAGGAAATTCTGCTCCCCCAGGCAGACCTGCTTCGTCTGGGCTCTCAGCAGTTTTGCTTGAGATCTTTGTTCATTTTATGGCTGAGTGTCAGGGCCATTCTGGATTCAATGGGTTCCTGCAAGCTTGCATTCATGACTGTACACAGCACAGTGAGGTCCCAATTATACAAGCAAATAGATTCATCCTTATATTTTGGTTATACATCTCTGCATCATCAAAGGTTAGGTTAGGATAATGGTGCTAATCAGTATTTTTCTACTTGTTCCAAAGGAAGCAAGAGATGAACTTTAAAAAAAGTCTTAAGATACCCTCCAATAAGATGTGTCATTAAATACTGCTTTTTGTGAAAGGTGTACTATTTGATGACACATAGTGGATGGTTTAGTTTTATTAACCAAAATGACAACTACGTATAATATACAAGGGCTGTCTGAAAAGTATCCAGCCATACAACTGTTCTTGTTGTACTCATATTGACAATGGCTGGATTTTATTCTGGACAACCTTTGTATTGTCATAATTGTATTCTGACACTGTGCTTAGTGCTTTCTATTGCATCAGTTTATATACATCTCACGTCAATCCTTCAAATATATATCATTATTCTTATTTTACAGATGAAGAAACTAACTTAGACTAAATAGTAATTCATGGTCACTCTGAGCTTGAGTTAAGGGATGCAGTAGGGAAGGCAAACTCAAAACTATTGGAATTCCAAACCCATAATCTCATCCATTGCCATTTATATGCTAGATATCATCATTAATTATTCTAACTAAACTAACACAAATGACCTGACAAATGTGAAAAGTTTTGTGCAATGTTTAGTAACTAAGGCAACTGGAAGTCTCAGCATGCATCCAGGGTGCCTGTTGGTCTGGGTTGATCTTAAACTGAGGTGAAAACAAACATTTGAACCATATGGTGTTTCAAAAGACACTTCTGCATTCTACTAACATTCACGTCAAATAGCAGGAAAATAAAGAAAAAATTCTGGCCTCAACTTTAGAAAAAGTTGCCACTCGGGGTCATAAAGCAAGAATCTTTGGTACCTTGTTTTCAAAGCATGACAAAAAATAAAACAAAGCTACTAAACCTCTAAGAATCATTCAGTCTGTGGATTCTTGAAATGGTTGAAAAGATAAGCTTTTGTAGGAGGCATCACTTCCACTGGGAACTGTGAGCTAGCTTGAAGTCTGTCAAAGGGCTGACTGTGGGATTGCACTAACAACTCCACCTCAACTGGCCTGCAAATATTCCATGGAATTAAATCCAGAGCAACCTCAGTTCTAATGACATCAATCTAAGAGTTTCTACCATTATCAAAGCAAGTCATCAAAGTCTCCCCATTAATAGGAAAGAGCTCACCTGCTCTCTGCCAACTGCCCTCCCTTCAGTCAGTTCACATTTGTGCAGATATGTGTAGTCTCAACAGAAAATAATTTCTTGAACAATGGTTGGCATCTCCATGAACTATGACTTTGAATCTTGAAATGGTTCCCATAGATACTCTCCTAGATGATGAAGAGCAGATATTAGATGAAGGTACTTGGAGCACTTACACTCAGCCAGGCAGTTATTGATCTGGGGTATATTGTTATTATAGGCATCAACAACAATGCAATTCCTTCACTGCCCTGTTAACCAGTGCTGAACAAACTGTAATTGAATTCCCCACTAGTTGAGGTGATAAGAAGAAATCCAGGACTTTTTTGATGCTCATTTGCACACTGAATTCACATCAAAGATGCAGGGCATGTTCTATCAGAAGAAAACACCGAGGACTGAACAAGCATGTCCTGTAAGGGCAGTGAAAAGAAAACATCTCCTACTGTGAGTGAGCCTGGAAACCTGTTAGAGCTCCATGTGGAAGGTCTTCGGCAGCCTCCTCATTAGGCAGCCTTGGAAGTATTTCCAAATGAGGTTCTAGTACTTCCAAGTGTGGGTCCCAGGTGATGCTGCTTCAGCCTGAGGAATACAGGCCTGAGTCCTTCATGAAAAAAGAAGCTGCCACTGTCAAGCAAACCCATTCGTGAACAGGGCAGAGAGAGAAGGTGGATATGCAAAGTCCTATAATCCCTTAACTCTTGAAAATAGTGCTTGGTCTTTCTATGCTTGTCTGCTTCTGACATTAGTAGCATTTTTTTTTTCTTTACTCCCCTGTCTAAATCAGCAACTTGCATGGCTTTAATTCTGTATCAGGTCAAGACAGGAGTTTATCCCTTCTCCAATCCTGAGGGGTCCTTGCCCTCCTCTGACATGGGGTCCACCATTTATCATGTATCACTTTCCTATGGACTCACTCTCTGGCCCACACGAACTGCTGCAACTCTCTGTGAGCACTATAACCAGAAATGAGAAAGGAGGTTTTTCTATGCTTGGAAGAAATAGCACAAATAAAATGCAGTCAAGTTTTCAGTGGGGGCCAAATTGGGTGTTGTGGAGACAATGTACACCAGGAAAAATCCTGCTAAATTATCATAGGATTATATACCTTAATGCTTAGTTCTTTTAAAAATTTGTTATAAAAGCATTAGAAAAGATATACTCCTAGGGAAAAATATAATGAAGCCTTATTTTCTGTACTCAGGCAAACGTAGTTCATTTTTCTTAAGATTTATTTTATTGTTTGACAGAGACAGAGAGAGGGGGCTGGCCAAGAGCAGTTTCCATAGTTGTACATCATCAGTTTTTGACATGGTTTTGTTCCACACTGGTGGGAGGAGACCACGCAGGGAGGGAACTGGGCTGGGGGTCTCTTGCATGGGAGGCACTGCCCAGTTCAGCATATGGGTCCACATGAGTCAGGGCTGGGATTCGATCTTTGGTCCCTGGGACTACAAAGCAAGCGCTTAACCTGCCGAGCCATCCTGCTTCCCCACAAGTAGTTCTTGATATCCTACTAAGGTTGAATTTGAATGGTTTAAATTTTAAATGCTGGGGATGCCAGGATGGCTCAGTGGGTTGAGTGCTTGTCTTACAGCCCAGGGTCCAAGGAGCAAATTGTAGCCCCGCCCCCTGCAGATTCATATGGTGAACTGGGGTATGTCCCCAGAGTGATTCTCACCAGGGCGAGCTTCCCATGTGGGAAGCCTCTGGCCCTGTTCCTGCCCTGTGCAGTCTTGCACACACCCACCTGTGGAATGAAATTATGTAGAAAAGTAATGATGTGCAACTATGGAGACTGCTCTGGGCCTTCCCCCTTCTCTCTGTCTCTCTGTTTGTCTGTCTGTCTGTCTGTCTATCTGACAAAGACAATAAAAATAAATAAACAAATCCTTAAATTTCAAGTACTACCTTTTTGTGTATAAGAAGAGGATGGAGGAGACAGGGAGAGGTGCTGGCAGCATAAGAATCCAGAGTCTCTCTGACAACACTTTTAATTTATTGATAGAAACATAAGATTAAGCCAGAATGCATATAATCCTATTGCAGGTGTGATTTTTGAAAAATTGAAACCTGTCTGAGGCATCATGAGAGCTAGGTCGTATAATTGATTCACACTGATCACTTTATAGGCCAAGGCTTTTCAAATGACTCGTTGTTGAGAAGGTGTTAAGTAAAATAATTCCCCGGCCCAAAACTGCTGATGCCCTAATCCAAAACGTATGTACATGTTGCTTTACATGGTAAAAAAGACTCTTCAGGTACGGTTAAGGTTATGGACCTTATAATGGTACCTATCTTGGATTATCTAGGTGGGCCCAATCTAATCCCATGAATTCCTAAAAGAAGAATAAGAAGGAACAAGAATGGATGACAGAGATGGCAGCATAAAAAGGGTTCAGCATACTCTCTCTGGTCTGGGATGGAGGGAACTATATGCAAGGACCAGGGAGAAGCCTCTAGGTGTTCAAGCCTCTAGGTCATTCAGCCCCAGCAAACAATCAGTAAGAAAACTGGAACTTCAGTCCTTTAACCACAAGGAACTTTATCCTGCCAACAAGCTCAATAAGCAAGGGAACAGATTCTTCCCTGGAGCCTTGAGATGCAGCCTGCCAACAACTTGTTTTTATCTACTGTATCTAGGGTTGAACTTCTGACATAAAGAACTGTAAGAAAATAAATATGTGTTATTTTAAGTTACTAAGTTTGTAATAGTCATTTGTTATGGCAGCAACAGACAACTAACGGAAGAAGCATCTATGTGGCATAGGTAGGGTAGGACCAATAAAACTTTCTATTGTTCAGGGAAGCAAAGCCTTGAAATGCACAAAGGATGCTGGTCACCTTCACTGCTTGTAGTCATGAGAGCACACTATACCCAACACTCAGTAGGGGCAGAGAGCCCAGGGAAAACTGGCTTCAAGGTTTTCCATTCCTTGGAATTACCATATGACCCAGCCATCCCTCTATTGGGTATCTACACAAAAAACCTGAAAACCTTAACCTTTAAAGATGTTTGTACCCGCATGTTCATCGCAGCACTGTTCACAGTGGCCAGAACATGGGAACAACCAAAATGCCCTTCGATAGATGACTGGATAAAGAAGATGTGGTACATTTACACAATGGAATACTACTCAGCGATGAGAAATGATAAATTTCAGTCATTTGTGGCAACATGGATGGACCTAGGGACCATCTTATTAAGCAAAATGAGTCAGACTGAAAGAATCAGGAAACATATGACCTAATTTATAGGTGGAATATAAAACTGAAAGTAACAAAGACACAGAGACCTACGGACACAATAGCTTGATGACTGAGTGAGGGAGAGGGAGGAGGCAGGAAGGAGAGAGGGAGGGGAGGTGGGAGAGGGCACCAGCATTTATGGACACACTCAATAGTTTGGTGGTTACCTGGAGAGGGGGGAGGAGAGAGAGGGAGAGTTGGTGGGGGCAGATGGGAGTGGGCACCGGATATATGGTGATAGAAGGGGAGCTGATTCTGGGTGGTGGGCACATAATGCGATGCATGGGTGATGTGATGTGGACTTGTACATCCAGAAACTATCTAATTGTTACCAATCAATGTCACCCCAATAAGTTTAACAATAAAAAAGTAATAATAATAATACAGTAATAATAATAAAATACTTTTCCATATCACACACACACAAAAAAAAGATTTTCCATTCCTGAATGAATACACAGCAGCTACCTCATAACAGATACAGATCTGGATCCAGATTTTCAATGTTCTGTTTAATTATTGTAATTTTAATGTTCCATTAATAATTTTAACCATAAAACTGACTTTGTTGTATGTACATACTTGTTTTAAAAGTGATAAGGGGACAAATGCTTTTGAATTATTTGGTTATTGGATTTTGGTGCCAATGACCTCATGATCTTTCCCCACCTACCTGTCTGTCCTTCCCATGAACTAGGGAGGGAAAATAACTGCATAAGCTGAGATAGATGGTTATTGTTAGAGGAATCTAGTGAACTGACTGAAAAATAGTCAAAACACCCAAATTTTTAAAGTGCAGATATGATTTGAGTAATTCCCAATGTTCTCTTTATGATTTTCACCAGTGCTTTCCTGGGACCAAGTTTAGGTCTAAAAAAGTAGCCTGGATCATTAAAGTAACTGGCTTAAAGTGTGGAGAAAGGTTGGGCAAGAGCTCCTGATGGAAGGACCAACATTCAGCAAATTATCAAGAAGAAATTTTCCTTCAGTGCCTTCATCTCCTCTCTTTGAACTGTCTGCCCTTCCCCTCACTCATCAAGGTTTCTCCAGAACCCCACTGCCCTACCTCCTGCTGAATACTGCCCAGATTTCTGTTTCTGTTGGAATAAAAACTCAAGTACTCCATGCTCCAGATTTTTCTCCATCGCTCCCAATCTGCCCTTTCACTGCCTCTATCTCTTTCTCAAATTTTCACTAGGTATTTCCTTAGAAAGAAATTTGAGAAAGTGATCTATGTGAAGGGAGTTCATAGAGGTTAATCATTTAATGTGTTATCCTTTTCAGGTGGCACAATAATTTTTTTTTAAGTTTTCTACAAGCATTATGTCTTTATCCAAAGTAATGAAATCCCTGCAGTAGAATTTTAGACAAAATTTTGGAATGGAAGTCAAGAAGACATGGAGAGTGGGCCTCTCCCTGACCACTAGTGTCTTCTATTACAACACACAGACCTCTGTTAACTCCTTATGAGTACAGGCATCAGTAATTGGGTATCCACATAGATAGCTTGCATTAAGATGGGCTACCTGCTGTAACAAACAGACCCAAAATGATGTAATGGCTTAAAGCAACCTGGATGTGAATTTCTTGCTTTAAAAGGAGCGCTGACTTGGCCTGTGCGGAACCATGTGCTGTTCTCTCTCTCTGTCTCTGTCTCTGTATCTCTCTCTCTCTGTCAAAAAATTAATAAAATAAATAAATAAAAACTTTAAAAGGAGCGCTGAGCAAATGAACAGTATTATGAGGTGTGTCTCCTTCATGAAATCATTCAGGGCCCCATGGTAATGAATTCTCTGCCATTTTCCACACGTGACATTCAAAAGTTGCTCTGGGAGGTTCCCTCCTTTCAGCCCCTCCACAAAGAGTTACTCATTCACCAGGTTGTAAAGGAGCAGACCTGGACGAAATGCTCAGGATTCCATTTACATTCATTGGCTAAATCTCAGCCACAGGGGAGCCTGGACATTGTATTCTCACTGCAGCAGCAGGAGAATGATGTGAACTGGGATTTAGGGGAAGCAAGTAGTAGTCTCCACCATGCACCTCAAATGCAAACCTACCCCTGGCTTCTTGTTAGGGGATCACTTTCCCCTTTTGTGGGAAATTGACAATATTTGGGCACAGATCCAGGAGGATAAGACATTGTTCTTACCATCAAGACAAATAACATTGGTAAATTAGGGGCAGAAAAAAAAAAAGTGAAACAAAAAATTGCAGCCTTTTTTTACACATTAGAAATAACAAGGGAAGCCAGGATGGCTCAGTGGGTTAGGCGCTCACTTTGCAGCCTCAGGGACCGAGGATCTCGAGTCCCAGCCCCAACCCATGAGGACCCATATGCTGAACTGGGGAGTGCCCCCAGTTCAGTTCTCACCGAGGCGAGACCCTGGCCCAGTTCCTGCCCTGTGCAGCCCCGCGCCCACCTGTGGAATGAAACTATGTGGAAAAACCGATGATGTGCAACTGTGGAGACTGTTCAGGGCCCTCCCCCTTCTCTCTGTCTCTGTCTCTATTTCTCTCTGTGTCAAAAACAATAAATAAATCTTAAAAAAAAAAAAGAAAGAACAGTATCATTCAATTTTGAAAGATTTGTTTTTTAAGGGAACACTATAAAAGGTATTTTTAATACCTGAAGTATAATCCTCTGTTAAATCACATAAGGGTAGTTGTAGCAAGAGGAGATAAATAATATTGCAAAAGAATGTGAGTTGGCCACTTTTACAGTGGGCGGTGCTCCAATTTGGGGGAGTTACGGAGTAAACTAGTTTTTCATCCTCTAGCTAGAGCCTGACCAGAAAAAAAAAAGAAGAAAAAAAAAATGTTTGAGTTTGGGACTCAGTACCAGGTCAAGGGTAATTCCCATTTATAGGAGGAGGGGTTAAAACTATAGCAACATGTCAGTAAGACAGACTGAAGTGAGAGACAGCAGGTAGGGGACTCCTACATTGGGATAAACCTGGTGGATTTAGAAACAGTTATCAAGTTTTAAATGTGCCTTTCCTGCATTCTACTCTGTGTAATATCTTCAAGGCTTCACTGTGCCTTATGGTCAGCTCTGCTGGGGATGAGATGGAGTTGGGAAATAAGAGGAGATCCAATGTCTACACATGGACAGAAAAAGCACTTGAAGCTACACAAAACGTACTGAGCTGCAGTTAGTAACAACGTATGGTGAGCAATAGCCAAGGCAGGTGCGTACTCTCCAGTAATCTTCAGAATCATCTGAGGAGGACTAGGATTTCTGACATCATCTAATAGGGACTTAGACGTTGGTTCCTTGGCTGGCAAAGGATATGCAACCCTGGAAGGCCAGAAAACATGGGTATATGGTTAAACGTGCTCCAATTTTAGTGAACAACACGAGATGGGGTGTGTAACTGCCAAGTGGTGGTAGCAGGCTCTACTCCTATAGCCAAAGCAGATGGGAGAACTGACATCATTAGGAATACCTTCTAGCAGAAGGAGGTTAGACTGGCCGAGAAAGAATGAACAGGTAGAGGCAGTGGGGTCACTAAAGGACACCCGAGGGAAGAAAGCTTCCGAAATTGTGGTCTATTCCAAGAATTGCAGAGTTGGATATGTTTTGCTTCAACTCGAATTGGCTTGTTTTTCTTTGTTACTCCCTTGGGTTTGTCCACAGGATTTCCTGATAACTTGATAAGGCTTGTTACTTTGCCTCAATCTGGTACATTTTCTAGGCCTCAGCTTCCTAACCAGTGTGCTCATTCTTGATGTGCTAACACAGTAATCTCTTTGGCCCTCAGGCTGTCTGCCGGGGTCGTGGTGGTCACCTCCATCTGTAAGCAGCTCCACTGGCTAACACTAGTGTGTAAATACCAATGTTAGCATTTTCTAGATTTGTTGTAAAGTGAAACATAGTGAAAAACTATACATCCTTTATGCTGATAAATGACATTGACCATGGGAAAGATGAGTACAGAGGCTTTAGAC
>PVKE010012767.1:20670-37893 GCA_004027555.1 Craseonycteris thonglongyai
CCCCCCCCCCCCCCCAATTCTTAATAAGCAAAATGTACGGTAATCTTCTTGAAAGTAGGACTTTTATCTATTTTATTTACCAATGAAACCTCATTAACCAAAATAGTGCTTGGCGCATAATAAATGCTAACAATACATGGTTATTTTTGTATAAGTACTGAAATTTTTTTTCAAGATTATTTTTCTTTTATTGTTTGAGAGAAGGTGACAGAGACAGAGAAGTGGGGAGCTCCCAGAAGTCTCCGTAGTTGTACATCATTAGCTGTGGATGTGGGGCCACTTAGAGCAGGAACAGAACCAGGGATCTCCTGCACAGGAGAGAACCTTCGCCATTGAGCCATCTGGGCAGTCACCAGTTGTGCACATGGGGTTTTGCTTGGGTGGAAGCCAGCAATCAAACCTGGGACCTCAGGACTGCAATGGGAGTGCTCAACCACTGAGTTTCCCAGCATCCCCATTGTGCATTTTTATACTACTCTTCATATGTTGTGTAGTACACAGTAAATTAAAACCGTGGTCTTTGCCCTCAAGGAGTATACAATCCAAATGAGGAGATTAATATACCTCAGCTAAAGAGGACTATCTGGGCCGAGGTCTTATGCTCTTTTCAGGCAACCCATATCCCATCATCGATTGACAGAAAGTCTGGGCTTCTGGCCTTAATGAAAAGACAGTTCTGTAGGGCTATCACAACTCTAAGCTCCCCACAGGATTGCCAAAGGCCTTTGTTGTGACCCTATCACAGCCTAACATCTGTCTCTGCCTAATCCTGCTCCCCTCACCTCCCTACTTGTATCAATTTCCAAATTAGATTCAATCCTTTCTGCATTCCCATCTGTACCTCAAAAATCTGCCCTGCAACAGACATTAGAGTAAGGATGAGACACATTTACAGAGGTTCACATGAGCCAGAGGAGCTTAAACTTGCTAGTACAAGAAAAAAGAGTCACTAATAACTTCTGAGAGGAGAATGAGTCTGGAAAGGATTTGGCACGGCAATGAAATGGGAGGTAAGTAGAGGCAAATATCCTACATTTGGAAAGACAAAAATCGCAAGAGTTCTGCTAAACAATCTCTGGAGGCCTTCAGTACAGTTCCACTGTCTAGACCCCAGATTATTTGTTTGAAATGTGTCTGGTATTTTGAAGTCCACTTAGGACTCTGAGCTACAAATCTAATGAATAAAAAGGAATCCTTTTTATATTCTAATTCAAGTAGGGTCATTAGACTTGAGATGACTTTGAGGAATAGCCAGTTAAAGATGAACTCTAGGCTTCTTGAAGAAAATCTCAGCATTTTATGAACTATTCACAATTAGCTTATAAAACTGGGATTGTGAGGGAATGAGTAACTGAAAGGAAGATGTATCCTTATATGGAAAACTGACCACAGCTGACTCATTCTTACCAGTTGGGTCTTAGGGTTCAGTGGTAGTACTGGCCACACAATTAAAAACCAGCTGATATGACTATTCTGTCAGGAGAGAGAGAGAGAAATTAGGGCAGATTGCCAAAAGTATCTAAGTAGATAAAAGAAGCTATGGAAAATATTGATCAATGAATACTGTTCATTGATTCTGGTAATGTTTTCAGACACAACTTACATAACATTTAGGATCTTTTCTCTACACTACTAAGTAGACATTGTCTCTCTTTCCAACTTTCTGTTTACTTATTTATTGTTATAAAGACTGTTCTAATGACATTGGGAGTAGCAACATTATGTCTTAGATGCTGATTACTGTTAGAATGATGATCATTTGACAGAAACAACATGCAAATCTAATGTTATCAATGGAGTCTTGGAAAACTATTATATTGACCAGAGCAGTCCTAGAAGTGTTGATTGAATATTTAAATAAGAACATTGGAGAAAATGTTATTCTTCTAAATTATTTTTGTAATGGGGCTATGAGCTCAAGTGAGCATGACATGCTATACTGATGACCTCCGACAGATGGAAGATATGTTACAAGGTGTAAATGTGGGAATTTATATATTCAAAAGAAAGAACTAAGATGAGCCCAATAGGATGGAAATTATCTGCCTTTGGAGCTCATTTAACTAACATTTCTTGAGCCTACATCTTATACCACACACTGCATGAGTATACTTGGCAAATTTATGAAGAATTAGAATTAGTAAGACTTTCTGAATTCAAAAAGATGAAGGAAAGGGTAAAATAGACAGAAGGTTTGAAAAGAACTGGAACCTGTAATTAGGAAAACTAGAAGAGCCAAATCTGAATTGAGTGTCTATTGTGAGAAAACGTTGCTCAGAAATTCCCTTATAAGTTTCAGGAGTCACAAATTGAATCAGCCGATCAAGCCTGTGACTTCTGGAGGAGAGACATGTGTGCCATTATGGAGTGGTTAGAAGAGTCTGTCCTGCCTGAGTTTATATCACAGATCTATCACCACAACCATTAGACTTAGACTGGGTTTCTTAATCTCTCCATTCCTCAGTTCCACATCTGTACAATAACAGCTTAATAACAGTACCTCACAGGACTGTTGCTAGAAATTAGTTACTCACGCAGAGTGCTCTGTACAATAAGGTGCACTTTATAAAAGTTCTTGAATAGACTTGCATGTGCTATATGACAGTAGAATACTATGTACAAGGAGAGATGTCGCTGGAGAAATGAAAGGGGAACCTGTCATTGGGATGTAGTCCTGTCTAACACCCTCCCTAAGCTTCCTAGGGCAGGGGGTCCCAACCCCTGTATGCCAAGGATCGGCACCAGTCCGTGGCCTGTTAAGAACTGGGCCACACAGCAGGAGGTGAGCGGCCGGGGATGAAGCTTCATCTGTATTCACAGCTGCTCCCATCGCTCACATGACCGCCTGAGCTCCGCCTCCTGTCAGATCAGCAGGCGTATTAGATTGGTTGTATAATTGTTTCATTATATATTACAATGTAATAATAATAGAAATAAAGTGCACAATAAGTGTAATGTGCTTGAATCATCCCCAAATCACGTCCTCTTTCTCACCCCCAGCCCATGGAAAAATTGTCTTCTGTGAAACTGGTCCCTGGTGCCAAAAAAGTTGAGGGCTGCTGTCCTAGGGGATGGAACAATCATCCAGCATAACCGCATGAGGAAAGAAGTTAGGACACATTCTCTTTGGAGTCATTTATCTCACTGCAGACTTCCATGCAGACATGCAATGTTTTTTTCTTTCTTAAGTTTATGGCTTATGGAGTGTCTTAGCTTCTGATAGACTGCAGGTACCTTCTGGTGAGACTTAAGCAATTTTCTCAATTTTTGCTTAATAAGAATAATTCATTCTAAGTGCCAAGTTGGCATAAATAGTTCCTGACAGATGAAACAGTTTATAAATCCTCAAGAGCTTTTTATTATCCTTGAGAAAAACCTTTACACTTACTATCTTGGTGCCCTGCAGGCCTGTTGTATGGAAAGGCGTCTTACTCTAAAGACCAAAGGCAGGCGATGTTTTAAAAAAGAGAGAACATGGGTATAATTGTCCCGTCCAACTACTATGGCTCTCTTATACTCCAAATCTTCAAAATTCGGTTCACTTTTAGTATAAATGCCTTAGCAAGAGCAGAAGTAAGCCAAATTCACAGGATTTCCATGTCAGCACTTCTGGGTCCTTGCATGACAGGCGACAAATGGCTTTTCTTTCTTTCTTTTTTTTTTTTCTTTCACCCTTGCAACCTCTGACATATCTGAACTCTTGCTCTTGTATCTGCTCTGGTCTTTGAGGATAAACAAAGCTTCTGCATGTTAAGCAGAAGTAAAGTAGAACTTTGAAAGGGTTATTTTGGCTTTTATAAGCTCCAAAGAGGAATGAAGTGAACAGATGATTTAACTTGCCTCAAATGACAATATAACCTGACAGGAGAAGAAAGCATAGCATATTTGGGGGTTTCCTCATCCCTGTTTTCTGTGTCAATCTGTAACTCCCATCTGATACACCCAAGCCATTGTATAAAAAGTGGTGTTCATCTCCTTCTCTGTCTGCTTAGCTGGACACTGGCTTTCTCACTCTTCGCCTATCTTATTCCATCCTCCTGAAGTTAGTATGTGTGTGTAACTATGTAGAATACTGGAGGGTATCTTTGTGTATATCTTTGAGTACATTATTGCATATCTACTAACTTAAAGGCTCTGGGAAAAAAACCTTCCTAAGACATCGTGTTGGGAAATCTCTTGGAGTCTCTCATGTTTCTGCACATCTTACAAAAGAGATACTGACAGTCCTTTTTTCTGGGTCATATTTCTAAGGATATTTATATAGTGAGCAGCCTTGGAATAAATACTGTCTACCTGTAGAGCAAAGCACAGCATGCTAACTGTGCATTATAAAAGATTTAGATTCCCTGAGCTTAGAGTGCCTCTCCTGTGACATACCTACTGTCTGTATGAGTTTATTATGGCTCTCCTCACAGACCCCTGTGGAAATGGGGGCTCAGTGACTAACATAGAAGTGTTACAGCTATTGCTGTATAAACTGTTCTTTGTCTCTGATCCAGGAATATTGTGTCTTCTGCCAGCCTCCACAAAGCTATGGCAAGCTAACTTGTTTGTATATAAGTTGAGATCTCAGATTCTTCCTAGTTCTTGATACATAGTTCCACATTTTAAATGATTTCAAGAGATATACTAATGTACAAAACCCTAGCAAGGATTCTTAATGTATTGACCCCTGTGATGCTATACCAAGCTGCTCAGCATGTCCCAGGGTTTTCTCAAATTCTCCAAAACTTATCTTATGTGTGTACCACTGTGACTACACTCTCTCACTATTCTCCTTGGATCATTACTTCTGGAAACTTTTTAAAAGTTGGCAAAAACACACTCAACTTTCAGACCACTTTCTAAATGTTATCAGATGTTTGATCTATGCACTAAGGATTAACCCTCTGTAAATAGCTAGGTCAATTTGTGTTTAGCAAGAATACAAAAAGTGTCTTTGTTCCTACTGTAGACTTTGACCTAGTCATTTTGACTCATTCATTTCTTCAAATCAATTTATGCATTAACCTAAAAATATATTGCACAGAGGTAAATAATACAGGCATATTCCCACCTTCATGGAACTTCTAGGTTAATGGTAAATAAAACATTTAAAATAATGACATAAAAATGTTATTGTAAGTATTATAAATAAAACAAATACAATGAAGTACTATGAAGCATGATAGAGCATGTGATAGGGCATTTTTATTCTCTCAAATTTCAAAAGTAGATTAGCAATTAAAAATGCTGACTCTGAGTGGTGAACATATATTGTAACACATAGACAAAGTACTATAGAATTGCACACCTGGAATCTATGTAAGTTTTACTAGCCAATGTTACCCCAATAAATTTAAAAATAAAAAAATAAAAATTTCACAAAATTTTTTGAACTATTGGGATTTTTTTTCTTATTTGCCTTGGATCTCTCAGGTAAATAAGAAACAAGAGTTAAAATATATGTTTTTCTCAATTTTACCCAAATAAATCCACTGGGTAAAGTGGCTGTTTGGAAGGTTTCACAGAGATCTCTACAAAAAGAAAGCATTATTCTATTGACTGTCTTTGAGGAGAAGTTGTAGCTTGTTGGCCATTATGTAGGAATTAGAAGCTGGGGGGAATGTGAGAAAAGAAGAAGAACATCACACTTCTCAAATCAGTAAGGTAAACTTAAGACCTGAAAGAATTCTCTCACCTTTCCCAGCAATGTTTCATAACTACATTTAAGTGGCTACAGCCTGTGATTATAAGAACCTACTATAAAGTATTAAAATAAGTTAATTGAAATAATGAGGAAGAATGCAGTGCATAAAACAGTGGTTAGTGACAAAACTCTCAATTAAAAGTTTAGAAAAGTAGAAACTTGGAAAATTTTTCTAGGTAACTCTCAGCTTTGTTCAGTTGACAAGTTGATTTGAGTAGAAAAATTGCAAAACACCAGGATCAGCTAGTAGCTGTGAGGTACTGTCTACATACCTACCATATTTATATCTGTCTCTCTGCTTGTAGGTTATGTATACATCCTCAGTTTTCTGAATAATGCAAACATTGGTGTTTTAATTTGTGAATCATTCCAAATTATGCAGATAATTTTCTAAAATCTATGATTTTGCCTAGTGTTGGCAAGGTTTAGTCATAAAATCCAAGAAATAAAAGCTATATTTAAAGTGGGAATGAAGAAAGCATGAGATTGGGAGGGATTTAACTGAGGGATAGTTAAAAAACAAAAAGGTATTATTATGTTCATCTAGATTAAAAGAACATCATCCAATTGAAATTCTTCTTTTAAGGTGGTGCCAGAAAAGAATTTATTTTTCTTTGTAGTAATGCTAGGACTTGAAACAACTTACCTAGTAATTAGTTACTTCATGGGAAAGAAAAATCTCCCTGTGTGTGCATTACTAAAAATGAAGGCAAAGAAGCCAAGATGTGGTAGACCAGTTCTCTTTATCTGTCAGCAAATGGCAGATGTTTATCTCTGTTTCTCTATGACTGCCACATGTATATCTGGATAAGGCTGAAACTTTCTGCTAAAGCGTACATAACTGATCCTTGCTGTCCAGAAAAACCACACTGCTCCCAGCTATTGCTTCTGGCTTGGAGACTCACTACACTACAAAGCTCATTTTGCACAGGCATTGTTCAATATGATTGTCTCTTGCTCTTAAAAGCAAATATATTACAAGTTGATATAAGATTTCTGGTTTCCTTTCAGAGTATTGTCAGATGAGTATGTTTTCTTTCACTCTATTAGTAGCACAAATGTCCTCTCCTTCAATATCTTAATTTTATGAAAGCTTCAGCACTACCATCAGAGTCAAAAAGAAGTTCGAAAGGTTGCAACCCTTTTTTTCATTTCTTTATCCCTGTGAGAGAGGGAATCCTGTGGTGAGACATAAGGGAGGATAAAAGGCTTTTTTGTTGAAGAAGCAAGGCTTCATTCCATTGCTTGTGTTTGGAAATATCCACATGGTGTTCAATTTCTCTCTTCACATCCAACACTGGAAGTTTCTGGCATCTAACAATAAGATTCTGGTACTTCCTATTGGATTCTTGGTAAATGCTACTACTTCATCTGAATTACAGTGTATAAAATAATATAAGCAAAATAACTGATATTGTATTAATAAAGGAAGTTTTCCTGCTGGATTCAAGTCAGTCTCTCAATGCCTAAACAGAAAACAATTGTGTTGAGTTTATACTGGCATTCTTAGTTGATCTATTTTGACAAGAATGAATCTAAGTGATACTGCCCTTAAGAGTTTCATATAGAGTAAGCTATTTCCATTTAATGATAATTGAAACTAAAGTAAATATTTCCTTCTTTAGAAAGTTTTCTGCAAAGATTTTCATTGTCAACGTGAAGTGTTATAATTCAATGATTATAGAAGCTATACTGTTGGCTGTGTTTGTAAGTAGGGAAGAGCAGGGGCACTTCCTGCTCTATTCATGTCCCTATATCTTCTAGGGTTATAAGTATAGAGACATTGACCTCTGGTACTAGTTTGGGGACTAGCTATATCAAAATCAGTTGGGGGACTTTTAAAATAATACAGATTTAAAGACAGCAGTTCCAGAGATTCTTATTCAGTTGGTCAAAGCCAAAGCTTTGGAATCAGTGTTATTTATAAGTCTCTTACTCAATTCTAAGATATGCCATATTTGGGAAACAGTTTCTAAATCTTTAAGATACATTATTTACTTTTTCTTGTAACACTTTTTCATGAAAACATGAAGAAACATAATAATGACTCCTGATCATGCCAAAATAAATGTCTCCATACTTTGTTGTTGTTGCTTTTATTTTTTCAAGTAAAATGCTGTGGTGGCAAAGCACTCTTTTGTTTGAGAAGAGCCAGCTCAGCCAAACTTATGTAATGTATCAAAAATGTTTTAGGTACTCTTGGGCTCTCTCTTAGCCCATGGTTGCCTAAATGTCTGTAGCAGTCAGATGAATTAGGTTATATTGTGGAAACAAACAGATCCCAAATTTCAGTGGCTTAATATTGTACAGCAAAGTTTATTTATTATGCATTCTACAGATCCATATGATTGAACGTGGCTTTGCTTCACAGCATGTTCTCTGAGGCTCAGGCTGACAGACCAGCCTCTTTCTAGAACATTGCTGGTAAGTGTGGCAGAATGGCAAAAACATGGTGAATCATGTGCAGGCTCTCACAGCTTTTGTCCAGAAAGGGTCACACAGCCATGCATGAATTCTCCAGGGAAGTGGGTATAATCCCCTAACAGGAAGTCATAATAAATATTTGAGAATCAGAGTGCACCACATAATTCTTTTCAGAAAACAAATAGTGCTGATCTTAAACCAACAGAAAGTAAGTATTTATTGAATAGCTACCATGTTGCAGACACTGTGAATACAATAGTAGATGGAAAACACAAAATCCCCAAACTCTCTGGGACTCTCTTTGAAGGAATAAGAGGGGAAATAAAAATATTTTTCTTTGAAGAAAAAGCAGGATAGAAGAATAAGAGTAATGACGGTGTTGGGAGTTCTATTTAGACAAAATACTCAGGGAAGTGTCTTATGAGATATTTGAACATAGATTTAAGAAGAATGGAGTCTGTGTCATAACCTGCAGGAGATTTTTAAGACAGAACAACAATTGCAAAGGTCCAAAGGCAGAACATCTGTTGTCTGATAGAAGTGTAAGAAGATCTAAGGGAGAAATAGTAAAGAAACAGTTGGTAACAGGTTCCAAAAATGTTCAAACTACAAGGCACATTCCATTAGATCTTAAAGCTCAAGAATAATCCTCTTTGGCTTGATACTGTGCCCTCCAGATCCAGGTGGGCAAAGGTCTTATCTTCCGGAATAGTCGGGGGAAGTCCCAACTTGTGGACCAACTAGGGTGATAATCTTGTCCCCAAAGGCTGTGGTAGGATCCCCAAGGCTCTAAAATATTGGGCAGATGGCCCCTGTCCCACCCCAGTGAAAAATATAGTCAAAGGTAGAGCTTCTATAATCCCTCATTGAAAATGAGGTCATGGTCTCCCCTTTTGAAACCACAGAGGCAGCCCTGATGATCCCTGACTCACCTTCAGGGCTATTCTTCCCTTGTCTTAAAAAACGGTACATATTTGCCATCAAATAGCTCCAGAGTAAGCTTGTCCAACCTGCAGCCAACAGGCAACATGTGACCCAAGATGGCTTTGAATGCAGCCCAATACAAATTCATAAACTTTCTTAAAATGTTATGAGATTTTTTGTGTGTGATTTTTTTGTTGTTGTTGGTTTGTTTAGCTCACCAGCTAAACAAAAATAACTCATTAACTATTGGCCCAAGACAATTCTTCTTCCAATGTGGCCCAGGGAAGCCAAAAGTTTGGACACCACTGCTCTATTCATTAACCTTTTTCCAAATTTGCTTTCACATTTCTAGGTATTTCTTATAGCAGCATCTTACTTATAGTATCAATTTCTGTCTTAGTCCATTCAGGCTAAGACAGAGTACCCTAGACGGAGTGGCTTATAAACAACATAAATAAGAAATTTATTTCTCACAGTTCTGGAGAATGGGAAGTCCAAGATCAAGACATAGGCAGATTCTCTGTCTGGTGAGGGCCCACATTCTACTTCACAGATAGCTGTCATCTTGCTGTATCTTTATGTGGTAGAAGGGGTGAGAGAGCTCTCTGAGGTCTCTTTGATAAGGGTACTAATTCCATGCATGACATAATCATCTCCCCAAGGCTCCACCTCCTAAAACCATCACATTGGAATTAGGATTTCAATATGAATTTTGGAGGGACACAAACATTCAGTCTATAGCAAGCATTGCTCATATTGGCAAGAGAAGTTTAAGTAAAGTGATAGGATTAAGAAAACGACTTTTCATTCCCACCAGCAGTGTATGAAGGTTTCTTTCTCTCCACAGCCTCTCCAGCACTTGTTGTTCCTTGTCTTATTGATTATAGCCATTCTAACAGGTGAGGTGATATCTCATTGGGGTTTTAGTTTGCATTTCCCTAATTGCTAGTGATGTTGAGCATTTTTTCATGGAGGGCAGTATGGAGATTCCTCAAAAATTTACCAATGGAATTGCCATATGACCCAGCAATTCCTGTTCTGGGTATCTACCCCAAAGCTTGAAAACCTTAATTTGCAAAGATATTCCAATGTTCATTGCAGCACTGTTTACAGTGGCCAAGTTGTGGAAACAACCAAAGTTTTCTTTGATTGATAACTGGATAAAGAAGTTGTGGTACATTTATACAATATAATACTAACTAGCAATTAGAAAATATGAAATACAGCCATCTGTGACAAGGATGGACCTTGAAACCATCTTATTAAGTGAAATAGGCTAGACTGAAAGAATGAAGAAACATATGACCTAACTTGTAGGTGGAATATAAAACTGAAAGTAACAGAGAGAAAAAAAACCTCATGGACACAGTCAATAGTTTAGTGGTTACCTGAGGGTAAAATGGGGAGGTGGGTGGGAGAGTAAGCAGGGTGGAGGAGTAGAAAAGGAACATCAAATACAAGCTGATGGGAAGAGAGCTGACCCTGTGTGGTGAGCATAGATGATGTAATGTAGAATTAGATACCTGGAACCTATGTAATTTTTACCAACCAATATCACCCCAATAAATTAAACAAACAAACAAACAAATAAATAAATAAATAGAAATTCTGACTTGACAAAAACATACAATCCAATTAAAAAATGGGCAGAGGACCTGAATAGACATGAAGACTTATAGATGGCCAACAGATATATCAAAAAATGCACAACTTCTCTAGATATTAGGGAAATGAAAATCAAAACCATAGTGAGATACTATCTCACACCTGTTAGATTGGCTATAATCAACAAGAAAAAAAATAACAAGTGCTAGAGAGGCTGTGGAGAAAAGGAACCTTCATACATTGCTGGTAGGCATGCAAACTGGTACAACCACTATAGAAGACAGTACGCAGGTCCTCAAAAAATTAAGACTAGAATTACAATTCAACCTGGCAATACCTCTTCAGTGCATCTACCCCCCCAAATACAAAAACTTTAGTCTGCAAAGATATATGTATCCCAATGTTCATCACAGTGCTGTCACAGTGGCCAAGTCATGGAAATAGCCAAAGTATCCTTTGGTAGATAACTGGATAAAGAAGTTGTGGTACATTTACACAATGGAATATTACTCAACGATAAGAAAGGATGAAATAAGATCATTTACAACATCATAGATGGACCTTGAGATCATCATACGAAGTGAAATAAGCCAGACAGAAAAAGTCAAGAACCATGTGACTTCACTCGTACATGGAATGTAAAACTGAAAGTAACAAAAAAACAAAAACTCATGAACACAGTCAATAGTTTAGTAGTTACCTGATGGTAAGAGGGGGGGGGGGAGGAGAGAAGGGATAGGGAACCAAATATATGATGAGGTAAAGAAAACTAACTTTGGGTGGTAAACACATAATGTAACACATAGACAGTATATTGTAGAACTGTACACCTGGAATCTATGTAATCTTTATTAACCAATGTCACCTCAATAAATTTTATACTATAAAGAAAAAAGAAAATACAAATAAGAATGCTAATAAATGCAAGATTTGAAAAAAAGCAAAACAAACAAACAAAAACTTGACTTGAGCAGTAATAGAACCTGAGAATTTGGAGAGTGAATACATATTCTTTTAAAAGGTTTCACTATAAGTGAAACTGTTTAATCATTGTTTTCCATTGTAATTGTACCATTTTACATAATTGCCAGTAGTACTTTAAAGTTTCAGTTGTTCCACATCCTTACCAACACTTGGCATGGTCAGTTTTATTAATTTTAGGCAGTCTAATGAGATGAGTATGTAGAGTGTTTTTAATTTGCATTTTCCTGATGACCAAAGATATTATTATTTTTATGTGCTTAGTAGCCATTTGTATAGCTTTTGTAAAGTATTTCTTCAAATTGTCTATTTTCTTAGTGGGTTTTTACTCTTTATAATTGAGCAATAAGAGTACTTTATGTATTCTGGATACAAGTTCTTTGTCAGATACCTGGTTTGCCAATAGTTTTTCATTCTCCATGGCTTATATTTTTGTTTTCTTAGTGGTCTCTTTCAAGAAGAAAAAGTTTTCAATTTTGAAGAGATCAAACTTAATTTTTCTTTCATATTCAGTATTCTAAGAAATATCTTTCAGTGTTCTAAAAAATATCTCCCCAGTATAAAGTTATGTTTTCTTTTACAAGTTTTCTCATTTTGTGTATTATATTTATGTCTATGATCCCTTTTGAGTTAAATGTTGGGTATCATGTGATTTGGGGTTAATGCTCATTTTTTTTCCTGAGGATATCCATTCAATCCAGAAACATTTACTAGAAAAACATTCCTTTCCCATTGAATTGTGTTGGCAACTTTGCCAAAAACCAATTGACCATACATATTGGCTTTACTAAATAGTTGGGCAGGGATCCCTCTTCCTCTATATATTTTTATATATTTGAGTAATATTGGTGTTAGTTCTTCCTCTAGAGTTCAATAGAATTCATCAGTGAAACTGTCTGGGCTTGGACATTTTCTTCTTGGGAAGGTTTTGATAACAAAGTAAATTGCTTTAATAGCTGTATGGTAATTTTTATTCTTAAAGTCAATATTGGTATGTGGCATTTTTATAGAAATTTATTAATTCATTTCCATATTTTAATTTTTTACATAAACATATTCATAGCCTCGTCCTGTTCTTTAAAGTCTGTTGTGCTGAAACTCCTTTTTAATTACTAATGGTGATGATTTACATTCTCTCTCTTCTTGATTAATCTAGCTAGAATTTTGTCAATTTTGTTGATCTTTTTAAAGAGCTAGTTTTGGGTTTTGCTGAGTTTCTCTATTGTCCATTTTTTATTGAATTGATTTCTGTTCTTTATTGTTCCTTGCTTTTTACTTACTTTGTGTTTACTTTGCTCTTCTTTTTCTAGTTTCTTTTTTTTGTTTAAGTTCTATTTTTTAGTTTTTGACAGAGACAGAGACAGAGAGAGAAAGAGAGAAGGAGAGGGCCCAGAGCAATCTCTATAGTTGTACGCCATAAGTTTTTGACATGGTTTTGTTCCACACAGGTGGATGGGGTGTGCGCAGGGTGGGAACTGGGCTGGGGGCATCCCACATTGGACACATGCCCCCTTGAGACACGGGGCAAGAACCAAACCGGGGGCCTCCCCCATGGGAAGCACACCCCAGTTCAGCATATGGATCTACATGGGCCAGGACCAGGATTTGATCCTTGGTCCCCCAGGCTGCAAGGCAAGCGCTTAACCCGCTGGACCATCCTGGCTTCTTGAAGTGAAACTTAAGTTGTGTTTTTAGCTCTTTCTTCTTTCTAATATAAGTATTTAAAGCAGCTTTTCCCTTTAACCACTGCTTTAGCAATATCTAATACACTTTGATATGTTGTATTTTTGCTGTCATGCAATTCAAAATATTTTCTAATTATTCCTGTGATTTCATCTTTAACCCATAACAATTATTGAACTTCTAGATATTTGCTATGTTCCTAGCATATGTTATTGTTTTTGGTTTCTAATTTAATTTCTTTATGGTCAGAGAATTCACTTTGTATAATTTTGATTCTTTTAATTTTATAAAAAATGTGTTCTATAGCCTCACATATGCTCAACGAGCACTTGGGAAAGAAAATGTGTATTCTCTAGCTTTTGAATGTGATGTTCTATAAATTAGGTCAAGATTATTGATAGTATTATTCAGATCTTCTATACCTTTACAGGATTTTATTTTATTTTATCTTACTTTTTGTCTTTTTGTTCTAGTATTTGCAAGACACAGGTGTTAAAATCTCCCATGCCCCAGAGAGGAGTCTAAGACTTGTATATTTGTAGGTCCATACTGAGAATCCAGTTATGCACCCCTCCGGCCCTCCCCTCTGGGTTGTCCTCTCCCTCTCCAGCTCCAGGAGACTGGTTTTACTTATTTCATTGGTGAGAAGGGATATAAAAAGGGTGTCCCAAAATTCACGCAAGATTTGAATTTTGTGTCATTTGTACAGTAAAATGTTGCCAATGAGGAAAAAAAAAAGACAGCGTGACAGCTGACAGTTCAGGGTTATTAAAAATGGAGCGCTACATGAAAGAACAATGTGTTTTCATTGTTGAGCAATGAAAATTTACAATTTTTAATTAGAAACCTGTGTTTTCTATCAAAATTACTTCTTGCGTGAATTTTGGGATACGCTTTATTTTGGAGTCATAGCCTCTTACAGCATGGCCGCTGCTGCAGCACTCTAAGTTCAGGGTCTGCCATTGGCACGAAACCACAGGAGACTAGAGAAAAAATGTAAACTTCATCCTTGTATGATCATTTATGAAAGTTTTGACTTCTTTTCACAATCTGCCTACTTTGGTTTACATTTCAGAGTCCTCCTGTAGTAGTGGTAGTTGTTGTTGTTGTTTGTTTGTTTTATTTTGCTCAAATGTTTGTCCCAATTAGTGAGAAGATGAAATGTATATGGATGAAGCTTTTGTGCAATGCCAGTGCTGAAATACCCAAAGATTTTATGAGTTTTATGTAGAAAATCTTGAATCATTTCACCAGAAATCCTGAATTTTGTGTTTTTTCCAATATGCTCTTCCATATCCCAAGAATATAAAAAGTATATATTCTATCTTGTTTCTTATAGTAATCTCAAAGTTTTTTTTGTTGTTGTTTTGTCTTATGCTTGCTTATTAATTCAACTAAAATTTATTTTTTAAGTTTGGCATGAAGTGAAGTAGAAATCTAACTTTATTTTTTTATTTAAAATAGGTGATTAACTGTTCAAGCACAATTTATCATATTATAGCACAGGATTTTGCCACGTGAACTTGTTTTGGGGTTGTCCATTCTGTTCTTTTTCTTTCTAGATTTGTTTTTTTATTGTTTGAGAGGTGGAGTGGGGGTGGAGAGGAGGGAGGACCCAGAGCAGTCTCCATAGTTATACATCGTTAGTTGTGGCATAGTTTCATTCCACACAGGTGGGTGTGGGGCTGCGCAGGGTGGGAACTGCATCATGACAGCTTGTCATCATGGCAGCTACCAGTTCCACCACAGTTCAGCGTGTGGGTTTGCACAGGCCAGAGCCAGGACTCGATCCCCAGACCTTGTGGTTACAAGGTAAGTGCTCAACCTGTTCAGCTATCCTGGCCTCCCCTCCATTCTGTTCTGTTGATCAATTTAGTTATTTATTTTCCAATATATAACATTATTATTAGTTTAATTCCTTTTTGCTCATAATGCATATTACTCTTATTTTATGCTTAACTTGTTATTCCAATTGGATTTTTAAAAATTGTACAAGTTAGGAGTATAACCATTTTTTTTAAGAACAGTCAATTCTTTGACACCAAGTTTTACAGTCTATACACACATAAATACATTTCTGGATTCTGGATCCTCTACTGTTCTGTTGGCCTAGTTATCTATTACTATTGTGATATTTAGCAATGCTATGTTAGACCTTTTTGCTCATTATGTGTATAATTGTTTTAATACATTTCTTCACTTAAAGTGCTAACATTTTCTGTAAATATGTGTGGTGCTAGATGTTAAATAGATATATTTTGTAGATAGTTTATAGTATATACAAATATTGAATCATTATTCTATATACCTGAAACTAATATAATGTAAGTCAATAATAAATATCTCAATAAAAAAGGGGGTAACATTTTATTTAGGGTTTTCCATCTAGCTTTATAAGGGAAGGTCTAGTGTATTCTCAGTTTTTAATATTCTAATCTGATTTTGTAACATCCATAAAATGTTCTTGGGAAGCCGGGATGGCTCAGTGGGTTAAGCGCTCACTTTGCAGCCCTGGGGACCGAGGATCATGTCCCGGGCCCGGCCCGTGCAGACCCATATGCTGAACTGGGGAGTTCCCCCTGTTCAGTTCTCTCCAGGGTGAGACCCCAGCCCAGTTCCTGCCCTGTGCAGCCCTGCGCCCACCTGTGGAATGAAACTATGTGGAAAAACCAATGATGTGCAACTATGGAGACTGTTCTGGGACCTCCCCCTTCTCTCTATCTCTGTCTCTGTCTCTGTCTCTCTCTCTCTGTGAAAACAATAAAAATGATTCTTTAAAAAAATATTGTTGTTCTAGCCTTTGACTGTATTTTTTATTTTGTCTATGTTGCTGGTCTATTCTGTTTTTCATTTCCTGATGCACTCTTATTATTTATATTTTTCTGGGAAGGTCAATCATTTCAATTTTAAGAATTACTTTGCATAAAAATGTTCTCTTTTGGGGAAGCCAGGATGGCTCAGTGGGTTAGGCACTCACTTTGCAGTGCCGGGGACCGAGGATCGAATCCCAGCCCCGGCCCGTGTGGAACCATATGCTGAACTGGGAGCTCCCCTAGCTCAGTTCTCTCTCTGTCTCTGTATCTCTCTCTCTCTCCCCCCTCTGTCAAAATAAATAAAAAATAAATAAAAATTTTAAAAATGTTCTCTTTTTTTTTAAAGATTTATTTTATTGTTTGATAGAAGGTGAGAGAGAAAGACAGAGAGAGAAGAAGGAAGGGCCCAGAGCAGTCTCCATAGTCGCACATCATTAGTTGTGACATAGTTTCATTCCACACAGGTGAATGTGGGGCCACATGGTACGGGAACCGAACTGGGGGGCTCCTGCATGAGAGGCAAGAACCTTTGCTTCCTGGCCATCCTGATGGTTACCAATTGTGCTGCAGTTCAGCGTGTGGGGTTTGCAAAGGCTGGGGCTGGGAATTGAAGCCCAGACTTTGTGATTGAGAGGCAAGTGCTCAATCGCTAAACTATCCAGGCATCTCCTTATCTTTTAAAAAATGCCTGTATTTATGATTTTTACCTCTTTATCAGTTTCATGAGTTAGTTTTTTTAATTTTGATCAGATTACAAAGGTTTATTTTATCCTATTGACATTTTCAAAGACTTTACATATATTTCCTATTCTGTGCTTATTTTCTAATTAATTAATTTCTATTTCGGTCTTTTGAATCTTCTATTTTCTTTGGCTGTGTTTTGTTTTGTTTTTTATCTCTCTAGTTTATCTTGACTATTTGGTTCATTTATATTTAATTTTTATTTATTAAATACTTTTAAACCTAGATTTTATTTTTATTATTGTGAGAATGTTTAAATATCGAAGTGAATAGGTTTTCCTGTTTTGGTTTCTCTCTTCTTTTTCTATCCTTTAAAAATTTTTTGTTTGTTTTGCTTTATTGCGTTTTTAAATTTTTTTTTTT